>SJYV01044158.1:0-32940 GCA_006410875.1 Neotragus pygmaeus
GCCTTGACTAGACGGACCTTAGTCAGAAAAGTAATGTCTCTGTTTTGAATATACTATCTAGGTTAGCCATAACTTTTCTTCCAAGGAGTAAGCGTCTTTTAATTTCATGGCTGCAGTCACCATCTGCAGTGATTTTGGAGCCCCCCAAAATAAAGTCTGACACTGTTTCCACTGTTTCCCCATCTATTTCCCATGAGGTGATGGGACCAGTCTTTCCCATTCTATTGTTTTCCTCTATTTCTTTGCAGTGATCACTGAGGAAGTCTTTCTTATCTCTCCTTGCTATTCTTTAGAACTCTGAATTAAAATGGGTATATCTTTCCTTTGCTCCTTTGCCTTTTGCTTCTCTTCATTTCATAGCTGTTTGTAAGGCCTCCTGTGACAACCATTTTGCCTTTTTGCATTTTTTTTCTTGGGGATGGTTTTGATCACTGCCTCCTGTGCAATGTCACAAACCTCCATCCATAGTTCTTCAGGCATTCTGTCTATCAGATCTAATCCTTTGAATCTGTTTGTCACTTCCACTGTATAGTTGTAAGGGATTTGATTTAGGTCACACATGAATGGTTTAGTGGTTTTCCCTACTTTCTTCAATTGATGTCCAAATTTGCCAATAAGGAGTTCGTGATCTGAGCCACAGATAACAGCCTTATAAACAGTGAGTAGATCTAAAGAAAGGAAATAATAGTTAATTAAAATACAAAACTAAAAAGTATTAAATGAATACTAAAGAACTACAAAGTACTACATGCTCAGTGTGGGGGAAAAAAAGAGAAAGGACAGGAGAAACAGAAAAGAAAAGCAATCATGGAAGATGCCCAGTGTCTTAGCTTGGATTCTAGAAGACTGGGAAACAAAAGCTCTTAAGGCAAGCAGTTTATATGACAAACGACCCTAGGAAATACTGGTACAGGGTGGGAAAGTGAGACGGGAAAGGGAAGGAGCTAATGATGGTGTGCCACCAAGCAAGTCACCACCAAGGGCCACCAACGTTTAAACCAGCCACTGTGGTTAGAAGATGCATCTCCGAGTCATCCCACCTGAGGGCCAGGAAGCTGGGTATTTACATATCAGTTTCTTTTAGTCATTGTCTGAATGCTGGAGGGAGAAGGGAGGCATCCATTTTCTTATACTTTTGACCTGTTCAGTGTGCAGAGATTCTTCTGGGCCCAAGAAAGCTTTCAGGCAAAGAGATACATATGCTGGCATTGAAACCCTGGCCAGAATATTCCAGAATTTTAAGATCCAGTGCGACGTGAACGGGTCATCCACAGCCTGTACTATACTCAGAGACAGCCCATTAACATTTAGTGTATTTCCATCTAATCTCACCTTGTTATGTTATATACGTACATGTTATATTTATATATTTAAGTTAGGGCTACACTATATATTTAGTAGTGGGTCCTGCCTTTTCACTTCACATTAACTCATCAGAATTTATCCTTGATCTTAAATTTTATTTGAAGACATGTTTTTAATGACTCTATACTATTCCATTGTAGGGATAACTAATAATTTATTTAGCCCTGGGAAAGCAGACTCTCCAAAGCTCTAAGGTGTTTCTGTTTACTAGAAGATAACCATCAACTAGCTGGGAGTGAAAGCCAGCAGAAATAGCAAAGGCAGGAATCTGAGGCTGGAGTCAGGGTTGGGCTAGGGAAGGCAGAAAAGCTGCAGAAGGAGTCGTAGGCAAAGAGGGCACACAGCCAAGCCTGGTCCTACCACTGGGAGAAGATCCCACAGTGTCTGACACAAATTAGGTACTCAATAACCATTGCTAATTGCGTACTATGTGCTAGGGCTCGTACAAGGGGAGAACAGAGCCAGCTAAACATGGCCTCAGTATGCCTACAAAAAATGCACGAGGAATATGTTGAACTACTATGTGCCAAGAATATTATAGATATCATTCACGCTCACGACCACCTGAGAGGTGCTGTGTTTTGATCATTCTCACTTTTCAGGCAAAGAAGCTGAGACTCAACAGGCTTAATAATGTCATCAAGATGTCATATCAAGTTAGTTACAGATTTGGGTCCTAAATTTACCAGGTGGGTCTGTGAGAGTTCCAAAGCTCTTTGCTCTTTCCCTACCACACCAGACTCCCTGACCAAGCGGAAAGTGCTAATGACCCCAAGTAAGGTGTTCTAGGTAGGTAGATGTGGCCTGGGAGAAGAAAAGAAAGAGAAAGGGGACCAAGGAAAGCACTGAGGAGGAGACATTGAGATGGGCCTTCAAGGACAGGTAAAATTCTGATGTGTGGAGATGATGGGAGGGATCATGTGAAACAGAAAGACCGTGGCTCCCTGAACAAGCCAGAAGGTAGTAGTCTGGAGACCAGATGACCAGGGCCTGACTCGGTGCAGAGGCAGTGAGGTGGAGGGGTGAGAGACCAGCAGCAGTAAAGGGGTTCTAGATGTGGAGTCCACTCTGCCGTGATGACCCACTAGAGACTGGGTCAGAAATTAGCTTGAGGGTGGAAGGACAGTTGATATTAAATTGAGGCTTGCTATGTGTTTTGATTTTTAAGAAATGGCAGTATGGGGAGGGCTCTTTAAGATCATCTTTAAGGACCTTTCTGGTGGTCCAGTGGCTAAGACTCTGCCCTCCCAATGCAGGGGGCTGGGTTTGCTCCTTGGTTGGGGAACCAGATCCCTCATGCCACAGTTAAGAGTTCACATGCCGTAACCAAGACATGGAGCAGCCAAATGAAGTATACATAAATAAAAAATAATTATTGAAAAAGATCACCTCTCGCTTCTTGGGGTGGCAGCAGATTGAGGAAAGGAGAGGAGAAGAAAGGGAACACAAACTCAGTCTCAACTACATGATGGCACTGTACATGTATATGGGTGAAGCCACGTCAAGTTATGTACGTGGTAAGGACTTACCACGTAGCTGATGGTCTTTCCCAGGCTTAGGCCCCGAAGGTCTGTTTAAGGGAAGCAGAGACAGAACAGAAGTTAAGGCTGGCTGGTTCCTGTAACACCTACAACATTTCTCCTGTAACATGCTGCCTTCCAAGTCCTTTCCTGACACTGCTCCCTTGTGGTTTTCTGTCCCCAGTATTGGTGCTCTTGTGGGCCTGTCCGTAGCAGCCGTGGTCCTCCTGGCCTCCATTGTCACTGCCTGTGTGCTTTGTTACCTGTTTATCAGCTCAAAACCCCACACAAAGTTGGACCCAGGCTTAAACTTACAGACTACAGGTAAGAAAGGGGCCATGTGATTTCCTTGTATTCAGCAGGCTAGCACCTTTTCAGAGGGGAGATATTTGGAAATGATGTTTGGACTATTTGCCTCACGTGTGTTTCTGGAATATTAAGAAGCACCAGCACATTTTGCAGGAGGTTCATGATATGAACATTTCCATCACAAACTCTTCATGTGCTCATTGATAACCAAAATAATTCTATATTTGTTACAGGGAGATATTACTAAACATCCTACAATATAGAGGACAGCACCCTACAATAGAGTTATCTGACTCAGAACTTCCCTGGTGGTTCAGCAGTGAAGACTCTGTGCTTCCAGGGCAGGGGACACAGATTCTATCTCGGGTTAAGGACAGTCTCATAGGCTGCATAACAAGGTCTGAAAAAAAAAGGTTATCTGACCTAGAATGTCAATATTGTTGATGTTGAGAAACCTTAGAATAGAAAAAGACTCCAGAAAGAGACTAATTAAAATATAGTAACATTAATAAAATGTTTAATTTTTTAAATAAGAGAAATATTAGCAAATTTGCCTCCAACAGATGTAAATAACACAAAAGAGACTACGTATAAAGTTTAAAAAAAAAGTGGTGGACTGCAAAGATATTGTAAATACAGATGCATAGTCAACCCTTATTATTTGCAGATTCCATATTGGTGAATTTGTCTACTTGCTAGAATTAATTTGTAACTTCAAAAATCAATATTTTCAGTGTTTTTGAGGTCATTTGCAGACGTGGATGTGCACAGAGCAACAAAAACTTTGAGTTGCCCTGTTACACTGAGGTTCCCAGCTGAGGCTGCACAAGGCCAAGCTTGCCTTTTTGTTTCAGCTTTCATACTATGAATAAGCGTCCTTTTCATGATTTAGTGTCACATTTTTGCACTTTTTGTGTTTTTATTGGCAATTTCACTGTTGAAAATGGCCCCCAAATATAACGTTGAAATGCTATCTAGTATTCCTCAACATAAAAAGGCTGTCATGTGCCTTATGGAAAAAATACATGTGTTCAATACAGATAAGTTAAATGTTATCAATTAGTGATATATATTAAATAAGATATCTTTAAGCAGAAACATACATAAAGCAAAGTTATATATTGATTGGTTGACAAAAATGTGACCAGAGGCTCACAGGAATCTAAATTTGTATTTCCCTAAGGAGCAATTGATTCAGTATTTGCTAATTCAGTGTTAATGGTAACTTAATAGAACAAAATAACAGTGAATAATGGGCTCCCTGGTGGCTCAGCTGGTAAAGAATCTGCCTGCAATGCCGGAGACCTGGGTTCAATCCATGGGTTGGGAAGATCCCCTGGAGAAGGGAACAGCCACCCACTCCAGAATTCTGGCCTGGAGAATTCCATAGACTGTATAGTCCATGGGGTTGCAAAGAGTTGGACACGACTGAGCAACTTTCACTTTCCCTTTTCCTTTCCTCATGGCTCAGTGGTAAAGAATCTGCCTGCCAAGCAGGAAATGCAGCTTTGATCCCTGGGTTAGGAACATCCCCTGGAGAAGGAAGTGGCAACCCTCTACAGTATTCTTGCCTGGGAAATCCATGGACAGAGGAGCCTGGCAGGCTACAGTCCATGGGGTTGCAAACACTTGGACACGACTTAGTGACTGAGCATGTGTGCACAGTAAATAATGAGAATCAACTGTATGTGAAATAGAGACAAGATTGATATCCAGGATATATAAGTGCACCTTTAAACACATGAGAAAAACATAATCCATCAAAAAATACAAATGCCTGACACACATAAAAAGATACTGTATCTTACTAATAATCATGAAAATGCAATTTAAGAATGATATGATTTTCAAAAAATGATTTAAAAAACAATTACATTGGCAAAAATAAAAAATGGATCACACTGATAGTGAGAAGCTTACATGGGGGAATGGGTAATCTCATATACCACTGGTAAGGGTAAATTGGAAAAACCACTTGTAAAGCATTTTGGCACTATCCATTTAAACTGAAAATGTATATAGCCTATTAATGATTCCACTTCTAATTATCTGCCTTAGAGACAGTTGCACTAGGAGAGGACTTGTAAAGATGGATACCGTGACAATTTGTCACACTGGAAATAAACTAAATATCCATCAACATAGGAGGAATGAAAAATAATACTGTCGTTAAAAGGAATGCATTAACTCTAAATAGACAATTTCATTTGCTCCTCATAATAACCAGGCAGTGTATGGATCTTATTAAAATCTGTTTTACAGATGTGGAGACTAAGGCCCACATACCTAGTGAGTGAATGATAGACCCAACTCCATCTCCACCTTCCTTCCTCTCCTTATCCCTGTGCTGAGGAAGGGAAGTCCCTACTTGATGCCAGACACTGTTTGAAACTTTTCATGCACTATCTTGTCTAATTTTCCAAACTACCCCAGTGAGGTAGGTATTATTATCGCCCATCTTACAGATGAGAAAACATTGTTTCAAAGAGGTCAGATGACTTGCCCACAGAGGGTCNCTACTTGATGCCAGACACTGTTTGAAACTTTTCATGCACTATCTTGTCTAATTTTCCAAACTACCCCAGTGAGGTAGGTATTATTATCGCCCATCTTACAGATGAGAAAACATTGTTTCCAAGAGGTCAGATGACTTGCCCACAGAGGGTCACAGTTTGTAGATTGCAGAGTTGTAATTCAAATGTGTGTGTTTTTCTGCCTCGGAAGTCCTATTCTTTCTATCTCACCAGGCCGAGTGTGTAGGGTGCGTGTACCCTGCTCCCCTCATCTCCCCCCACCCTATCACCTGCAGCCTTTCTAAATCAATGGAACACAGCTCACCTGGAGGTCCTGTGAATGAAGACCACCCTCCTGCTTTTCACTGCTCAGCCACCAGTTAGATTTTTTGCTTGTTCAATTACCAAGGTTTGATACAGCTTGTGTTCTTGCTTTTTGCTTCTTATTTTTAAAATGGAAAATGCACTTCCTGTTTATTAAATAACAGCTTTCAGCTCTCTCTGTCTTTTGCCCTTAGTTCCTTCCTTTCTTCATGAAGTGCTGTCCTCTCCTTCCTCTGAACCCTCAGGACCAACCCAACATTTGGGTTGATCAAACCCAGCATCAACGTTTACAGGCCACTACCTTACACTCATCAGAGCTTTCCCTCTTACACAGACTTTCACCTGTTTTTGTCTCCTTCCACGGTAGGATCTGTAGAGAGATCGTGTGTGCATGCACGTGTGCTAAGTTGCTTCAGTCATGTCCAACTCTGTGCGACCCTATGGGCTGTAGCCTGCCAGGCTCCTCTGTCTGACACGGGATTCTCCAGGCAATAATACTGGAGTGGGTCGCCATGCCCTCCTCCAGGGATCTTCCCAACCCAGAGATTGAACCTGAGTCTCTTATGTCTCTTGCATTCGCAAGCAGGTTCTTCACCACTAGCGCCACCTGGGAAGCCCATAGAGAGATCACTAGCCCCATTTTACAGGAGAGGAAATCAAGGCTCACCCAAGAGAAGGGAATTGGGCCAAGTCTACACAGCTAGTGGGCTTGTGATGTGGGGATGTCAACCCTGATTTCCCTACTCTAAAACCCACAATCACTACACACTGTATTTTGGGTCCTAATCTCTGAGCCTGGGGGCAAGGATGGGGTGGGGAGTTCCTCGACAAGAGCAGAGTGAAAATAGAACAGTTTCTAAAGATAGGCTCCTTTTGCTTCCCAGGTATTCTCTACTGTCCCATCAACCCCATCCCACCCATCCCTCAAACTTGGGATGCAATGAAGACCATAGCTTTCTCATTCTTGTACTTTGTGAGGAACTAGCTTGATCAGAGACTGACCAGGCACCTACTTTTGTGCTAGGCACTATGCCAAGGACTTTAAACACATTATCCCATTTCATTTGTTCAGCTACTTTAGGTTATTATCAACTCTATTTTACAGATGGGGTGAGTGAGGTAAGCATTCTAACCTAGGTACCTTTAATAAGAGATAAAAACTGGGAGGTGGGGGAAGTCATCCTCCTCTGAAAAATGTTGGTGGGGATATCATTTATCAGTCATTTTCACTAAGTCATCTCTCACCTCTCTCATTCATTGCTGGTCTGAATACAGTTAACAACCACCTCAGAGAACTATTGGGCATTAATTGGCTTGTGGCTTGGATGCTCAGTCTTGTCTGACTCTTTACCACCCCATGAACTGTAGTGCACCAGGCTCCTCTGTCCATGGAATTCCCCCAGGCAAGAATACCAAAGTGGGTTGCCATTTCCTACTCAAGAGGATGTTCTTGAGTACCTGGGTCTCCCGGGTCTCTTGCATTAGCAGGTGAAGTCTTTACCACTAGCACCACCTGGGAAGTCCCTCTAACTCTTAGAGCTCCTGAGAATCAAGACTGATGTTCTCAGTTTATCAATGGGTTGTTGAGGCCCAGAAAGTGACAGTGATATGCCCAAGGTCACCCAGCCAATTGACCAAGACTTTGCCTCCAGGGCCAAAGATCTTTTCCTATAGCAGGCCCTCTGACCTTCCAGGAAGTGTTGCACTTCCTCAGAGCCCACTGCTTTTTACTTAACCACACTTGGGGAGGTGATACCTATGACCCAAACAAGCTTCAGAGATGAGTCAGTCTTGCCTGCTGCCTGCTAAGTCACTTCAGCCGTGTCTGACTCTGTGCGAACCCATAGACGGCAGCCCACCAGGCTCCCCCGTCCCTGGGATTCTCCAGGCAAGAATACTGGAGTGGGTTGCCGTTTCCTTTTCCAATGGATGAAAGTGAAGAGTGAAAGTGAAGTCGCTCAGTCGTGTCCGAAGTTCAGCGACCCCATGGACTGCAGCCTTCCAGGCTTCTCCGTCCATGGGNGCAGCCCACCAGGCTCCCCCGTCCCTGGGATTCTCCAGGCAAGAATACTGGAGTGGGTTGCCGTTTCCTTTTCCAATGGATGAAAGTGAAGAGTGAAAGTGAAGTCGCTCAGTCGTGTCCGAAGTTCAGCGACCCCATGGACTGCAGCCTTCCAGGCTTCTCCGTCCATGGGGTTTTTCAGGCAAGAGTACTGGAGTGGGCTGCCATTGCCTTCTCCGAGTCAGTCTTGACTCATCTCCAATCAGGGAGAAAATCTGAGAATGCCTTTCCTGCTGGTCACCACAGGCGAAGACCCCAGGCAATGGGGGGACTGGCCAAAAGGCCCCTGAAGAAAGATGGGAAAGCACAATCCTGCTGGGATGTCAGAGAACCTGGCTCTGATTCTGGCTTTGTTACTCTCACTGTGTGGCCTTAGGCGAGTCACTTCTCCCTGGACCTTAATTTACTCTGTAAATGTATACTATAATACCCACTAAGAAAGCAATAACACTAGAGATGATGCTTACATTGGAGCTCGGTTTCTAATACATGGTGGCTTTTAAAAATGAGTAACCCTCCTTGTTATTATTGTTAGGCATTGAGATTTTTACATATTAGTCGCCTCAGACTGTGATATGTCGAAGATAGGAATCGTGTCTTAAATGCCTTTGTGTCCCCAGCACCTAGCAGATTTCCTAACCTATACTAAGGGTAGACTTGCTCTGTGGAAAGAGCCCAAGCTTTGGAATCAAGTGGAATTGAAAGTGTATCCTGGATCCAGTACTAATAGCTGTGTCAATGGTAACCTTCTCTGTCTGTGTTTGTCTATGACATGAAATAATAACACTCACCTCAGAGAACTGTTAGAAGAACTGAATAAGATGATTGTGCCAGCGTGTTTTAGCCAAACATGAATCTTCTTATGGTAACTTGAAAGATGAATCTTTTATATGTGCCTTTAGGCATCCTCCTCTCCTCTTGGCTAGCACCTTTATAAGATGGTTCTTCCCCAGGCTTCAGGCACCGCTGAGGGACTTTAATAACTTTCATTATATATCAGCCAGAGGAAGAGGCAGAAGTAGTGTACTCAAGAGTTGGACCACTGCCTATTTTGCTGGTTTCCCTGGAAGGGGATTGAAGAGTTGTGGACTTGAAGACTCTGGGATACTCATGTGAGGGAATCTGTGGCATCTGGGAAAGAGAATCATGTTTAAAAAAAAAAAAAAAAAGGCATATTGGGCCCACAAGTTCAGTGTGAACCTGCATTTTGATGTATCTGAAAAAAAAAAAAAAAAAAAAGAGTGAAATCTCAGGTCATGTTAACAGAATTATAGAGTCTGGAAGCAAGAGAATGATGGTCCTTCTTTACCTCCAATTGAATTAGAACATATCGGCCATCACATCTCAGAGGTAACATTTTAGCATCCACTCCACAGGTTCACAACTTTGGGTTCCAAATATATCACTCAAGGGTCCCCAAATATAGCAAAGAGGATTCTTGAGCAATTTCCAGTATTTCAAAGGTTTTACTGGGACTAAGTTTCTTTGTTGTGAGCTAGAATTGTATTAGGCTAAGGAGGGTAATTAGCATGGGCTCTTTCCTGTTAATCAGAACTTTTTGATTAACAGAAAATGGTCATGGGGCGTGAGGAGGCTAGTACCTAATAAAGGCAGTATATTAAAGAGACAGAATTCTTTACAATTTGAAATTCAAGGGAAAACAAATAGAAAAATGAGGCCAGCCCTACTTTCTACCCTATTTGATAGAATAGTAACTGAGATCCAGACAGGAGAAGGGGTTAGCCCAAGGTAGTGTAATAATTTGATACCAGGATAAGGATTTAAGCCAAGGTTTTATAACTCCTAAAAGCCCAAGGATTCCTCGCAACTCTTGACTGCCTGCAGCTCAGAGCCCCACAATTTAAGAGGAACTTTGACTAATCAGTCAGAAGGTGATCAGAGGTGAGTGACCAGCTTGGTCTGAGAACCAGATTATGTGCATATGGGCTGAAGAGCTGGGGACATTTGGCCCTGAGCAAAGTAGGCTCAGGGCTCACACCCCAGGACTCCACACCTCTGCAAAGCTGTCCTGGGGCATGAGGAAGAGACATTTTATGAGATGTCAGAGAACAGAGTTGAATTAGTGGGAGAAGCCATAGGGAGGCTGATGTTGATTCAAAAAAGCTAGGTCTTTCTTAGACTAAGACCTGAAATTCTTTCGTAAAGTGCACCCTCAAAGTTACATGAGGGCTATATTTGATTCACCAATTTATAACTCTTCATTTAAAAAGCACCCCCAAGCTTGGAAGATAACCAGGAAAAGGCTAAATGTGGGATTCATTGAAGGAGATTCTTGCATTGAATAGAAAATTGAACTAAATCCTTATGCCAAATGGAATGCCTTAAAATGCAAGCTTAAATAACAAAAAGTCCCCAAGAATCTACAAAACACACAGAGAGACACAGTAAACAACCTCCTAAACCTAATAAGTGCACTTAGCAAGGTCATAGTACATAAGGTGAGAACCAAATATCAATTGTATTTATATATGTATCAGCGACAAACAACTAGAGACTAAAATTTTAAATATAAGGACTTCTCTGGAGGTCCACTGGTTAAGAATCTGCCTGCCAATCCAGGGAACAACAGGAGTTCAATTGCTGCTCTGGGAAGATTCCACATTCCTCGAGGCACCTGAGCTCTAATGCCACAGCTACTGAGCCTGTTCCCCAAAGCCTATGCTCCACAAGAAAAGCCACACTGCAGTGAGAGAGTAGCTCTCACTTGCCACAGCTCGAGAAAGGCTGCGTGCAGCAGCAAAGACCCAGTGCAGCCAAATAAATAAATATTTTCTAAAAAGACAGACCTTTAAAAAATATGATAAAATATCATCTATAGGCATTCTAAAAAATGAAATAATGAGGTATAAAGCTAACAAACATGTATAGGATCTATACAATAAATACTACGAAATGCTAGTGAAGGAACTCAAAGAAGACCTGAATAAATGGAGAGATACACTATGTCATAAGCTTCCCTGGTGGCTCCGTGGTAAAGAATCTGCCTGCCAATGCAGGAGACACAGGTTTGATACCTGGGTCAGGAAGACCCTCTGAAGGAGGAAATGGCAACCCACTGTGGCATTCTTGCCCGGAGAATTCCATGGACAGAGGAAGCTGGTGGGCTACAGTCCACAGGGTTGCAAAGAGTCAGACACGACTGAGCCACACACACACACAATGTCATGAATTGGAAGACTCAACATAGTAAAGACTAAAAACCATAGCAGCTCTTTGGTATATATAGACAAACTGATTCTAAAATTTATATGGAAAGACAAAGGAAATAGAGTAGCTAAAATAATACTGAAAGAGATAAAGTTGGAAATCACCCTACTTGATCTTAACATGCAACAATAATGAGGACAGTGTGGTACTGGCGGAGGAACAGACACCTAGATCAAGATAAAACTGATTGAGTGTCATTTCAGGGGCTCTGAAGAGCCCTGGTACCATGGTCCTTTATATCCCAATGCAGAAAAGAATTCAGCAAGAGGCAAAATGATAGATTAGAAGGGATTTATTAGAATAGGAAGCTTGTGAGGTTTACAAGCCAGCAGGTGAGAAACGCCTCGCCCCAAGAACCTACTGGGCTACAGTTTTATAATCAAAGGAAAAGTGGGGAGGGGGAGAAATTTGTCTGTCTTGAGTAGATGTCATGCTCCCATCATCATCTTCTCCTCCTTTGGGCAGGGGAGTTTTTTGTCCGCACATGGTCAAACTTAGGTCTACAAATTACTGTCTTTTGTGTGTGCAGAGAGCATGGCCTAGGGATCATTAACTTACTGAGCTCCCTGGGCAGGATATAGGACTCATGCCACCATTGTTTCCTTGTCTGGGGGCATGTCTCGTCCTTCTGTTGCATGGTTTTGTTGCTAAGTAAGACTGCTTGGTTTCGTGGTTAAGCAAACCCACTTTCTTGAGTAATCATTAACTTACAGGAGTCTCCCATATTTTTAAAATCCATCATGTAATTTTTGTGGTTAAGCAAACCTGCTTTCTTGAGTGATCATTAACTTATAGGTGTCTCTCATATATTTTCTACTTACAATCCCCTAGTGAGATTAACTATTTAATCATCTATTTCGTTCCTATCAAAGATACAGACCCACATCCTATGTATGTCCAAAAGATTTTTGACAAAGTATAAAAGCAATGCAATGGGGGAAGAATAGTCTTTTCAATATATAATGTTGAAACAACTAGACTTCCATAGGTTAAAAAAACACCTTTTACATAAGCTCATACTTTATATAAAAATTAACCCAAAATAAATCATGGACCAAAATGTAACCTGTACAACTATAAAACTTTTAGAAGAAAACAGGAGAAGATCTTCATGACTGGGAGTTAGGCAAAGAATTCTTAGACATGTCATCAAAAGCACAAAAAAATACATTAGCCATTGATCTAGATCAAAATTCAAAATGTTTGTGCTGATAAAGACTCTATTAAGAAGAAGAAAAAAGAGCCTCTAACTGGGAAAGAATATTCACATATCTGACAAAGTTCTTTTACCCAGAACATATAAAGAATCCCCTGAACTCAACATTAAGAAAACAAACAGGGCTTCTCTGGTGGCTCAGTGGTAAAGAATCTATCTGCCTGCCAATTCAGGAGACCGGTTCGATCCCAGATGCAGGAAGATCCCACATGCTGCAGAGCAACTGGGTGTGCACACGAGTGCACACATCACAGCTACTGGACCTGTGCTCTAAAGCCTGGGAAACACACCTACTGAGCCCACATGCTGCAGCTACTGAAGCCTGCACGCCCCAGAGCTTGTGCCCCACAAGAAACACCACTGCAGGGAGAAGCCCACGCACCGTAACTAGAAAGTAGCCTCTGCCTAGCACAGACAGAGAAAAGCCCACACAGCAACGAAGATCCAGCACAGCCAAAAATAAATTAATTAATTAAAATTAAAAACAAACAAACAAAAAGAAAACAAGCAATGCTGTTAGAAAATGAGCATAAGACTTGAACTGATACTTTACTGAAGAGGGGATACAGATACCGAAGAAGCACATGAGAATATGTTTCATCTTCATTAGCCATTAAGGAAACACATATTAAAGCCACAATGAGATACCACTTCTCACCTATCAGAATATTAGAGTAAAAATACTGACAATTCCAAGGGAGGATAGAGCAACTGGATCTCTTACACATTTTTGGTGGGAATTAAAGTGATATATAGCCACTTTGAAAGACAGTGTTTTCATAAAGCTAATCATCCTCACTATATGTATTAGTTTCCTGTGACCACTGTATCAAATTACCACAAACTTGGTGGCTTAATATAGTAGATATGTATTCTCTCACAGTTCTCAGGGCTGGAAATTCAAAATCAGTTTTGCTGGGCAGAAATCAACGACTCCACAGGAGCGTCTGTTCCTTGACTCTTCCAGTCTCTGGTGACTGCCAGCATTCCTTTGCTTGTGGCTCACTCTAGTCTCTACCTCTGTCTTTATATCACTATCTGTGAGAGTCTCTCTCCCTCTGCTTTTCTCCTATAAGGGCATTTGTGATGGTACTTAGGGCCTATCCAGATAATTGAGGATAATCTCATCTCAAAGTCCTTAATTTCATCACACCTGCAAAAACCATAGAAGTTAACAGTTACAGGTTCCAGAAATTGGGACCTGATATATTTGGGGGTCACCATTCATTCCACTATACCATTCAAAACAATATTATTAGTATTATCCTAGAGAAATGAAAATACATGTCTGCACAAAAACCTATACACAACTGCTCATAACAGCTTTATTTTTAATAGACAAAAACTAGAAACAAGCTAAAGGTTCTTTAGTGGGCAAATGGTACAACCATATAATGAAATATATGCAGCCATTAAAAACAGATGAACTATCAATACACANCTATACACAACTGCTCATAACAGCTTTATTTTTAATAGACAAAAACTAGAAACAAGCTAAAGGTTCTTTAGTGGGCAAATGGTACAACCATATAATGAAATATATGCAGCCATTAAAAACAGATGAACTATCAATACACACAACAGCTTGAATGGATTCCAAGGGTATTAATCAGAGTGAAAAAAGCCCATCTCAAAATGTTGTACACTGTATAATTCACCTGCGTAACATTTCTTAAATGACAAAGTCACGTATGGAGAAGGAGTTAATGGTTACCAGCGTTAGGTTTAGGAGGAAGTTCTGACGTAAAGGGGTAGCATAAGGAAATTTTTCTTAGTGGTAATGGGACAGTTCTTTGTCTTGATTGCGGCAGTGATTATATAAAGCTGTACATATGATAGAGCTTCCCAGGAGGCGCTAGTGGTGAACAGCCTGCCAACACAGCAGACACAAAAGATGCGGGTTTGATTGTTGAGTCGGTAAGATCTGGAGGAGGGCATGGCAACCAACCCAATCCAATAATTTTGCCTGGAGAGTCCCATGGACAGAGAAGCCTGGCAGGCTACAGGGTCAGAAAGAGTTGGACATGACTGAAGCGACTTAGCATGCATGCACACATGCATACATGTGATAAACTTTCATAGTACTAAACACCCCAAAAAAGTCCATATTAAAAAAAATGGGAAAGATTGAATAGGATTTGTAGTTTAGTCATTTATGCTCTATTAATGTCAGTCTCCTAGTTTTGAAATTACTCCAGGATTATATAAGATATTATCATTGGGGAAAGCTAGGTGAAGGGTACAATGAAACTCTCTACTATATTGTAACTTTTTGTGAGTCTTAAATTATCAAAAATAGAGAGTTCAAAACAAACAAGAGACTTTACTGGCTCTGTAAATGAGAAGTCCAAAAGTAGGGTGAGCTTTAGGAATGGTTTAAGTGGAAGTTCAGTGTTCTCAGGCTTACGGCTCCATCCTCTGAGATTCTCACAACTCTGCCCTCTTGTGTTAGCTTTCTCCTCAGACTGATTTTTCCCGTGGTAGTAAGTTGGCTTCCAGAAGTCCCTGGGACTGTGTTCTTTTTGTTCCCATCTAACCAGGAGAAGAAAGAAAGAGCGCTCTCTTCCTTCATCCCTCCCCTGGGGGAGGAGGAGTCCTGACTCTGATTGGACCACCTCAGGTCATGTGCCCAATCACTATATCCAGGGAAATGCTATGCACTGATTGCCCACCCCTGTAGCAAAGGAACAGGATTACTTGACAGGCTCATATCAATCAGACCCCTCTGCTGGAGCTGACATGGGGTCAATTCCAACCAAACATAATTGCTGGATGGAAAGAGGGTGGAATGGATATTGTGTAGCCAACTCCAGTGTCCCATACAGCCTCCTTCTTGAAATTCCCTCTTTCCTTGTTTTCAGAGGCACCATTCATCCTCACTCTCTTCCATCAATGGGTTTTAAAGCATAGGAGTTTTCTAGATAAGCTAAGCTAAGCTAAGTCACTTCAGTCGTATCCGACTCTGTGCGACCCCGTAGACGGCAGCCCACCAGGCTCACCTGTCTCTGGGATTCTCCAGGCAAGAACACTGGAGTGGGTTGCCATTTCCTTCTCCAATGCATGAAAGTGAAAAGTGAAAGGAAAGTCGCCCAGTCATATCCGACTCTTAGCGACCCCATGGACTGCAGCCTACCAGGCTCCTTCATTCATNGATAAAATGTCATAGACTATGCACAAAGACATACTTAACAAAATAAGTGCTTGCAAAAACTGGTAAAATCCAAATGAGGTCTGTAGTCTATTTAATTGTATGGTGTTAATGTCAGTTTCTTTCTGGTACTGTACTATAGTTATTTGAGAGGTTACCATAGGGAGATGATAAGTGATGGATACAGGGGCCTCTCTGCAGTATTTTTGCACTTTCTTCAAGCCTTCTGCTAACACCTCATTGGATAGAATCAAGTCATGTGACCACTTCTGGCTATAAGGAAGTGAGAAAGACAAGGAAGTACAGTGTTGATGGAAACTGAAATAATACAGAGCATGGTAAGTAAGGAAGAATGGGAGGTTGCCACAAGCACATCATACACAAAGGATAGATAAAAATATAAAAACAAAAATCTTAAAGACAATAAAGGAGAATATCTTTAACAGAGCTAAGAGTTCTTTTTAAAAATATTTATTTGACTGTGGCAGGTCTTAGTTGTATCATGCAAGATCTTCATTGCATCATGCAGGGCCTTTCATTCTGCATGCAGGCTCAGAATTGCAGCACGTGGTCTCTCTAGTTGTGCCACAAGGGCTTAGTTGCCCCACAGCATGTGAGATATTAGTTACCTGATTAGCGATTGAACCCAAGTCTCCTGCATTGCAAGGCAGGTTCTTAACCTCTTAAAGATGCAAAAATTACAACCCACAAAGTTTGAATCTTTGATTTCATTGATACATTTGATTGTGTTAAAATTTAACCTCTGTATGCCAAATTGTACTATAAACAAGATTAAAGGATAAGCCACACACTGAGAGAAGATATTTGCAATGCACACAAGACATAGTAATTAATATGCAAGATATATAAAGACTTCAAAATAATTCTTTGAAGTTAACCTAATAGACAAACAGGTAATGTACAGAAACTCCAACAGGAAGTAAGCACATGAAAAGACACCTAATATCCCTAGTATTTGAATTTCAGTTCAGTTCAGTTCAGTCGCTCAGTCGTATCCGACTCTGCGACCCCATGAATCGCAGTACACCAGGCCTCCCTATCCATCACCAGCTCCTGGAGTTTACCCAAACTCGTGTCCATTGAGTCAGTGATGCCATCCAGCCATCTCATCCTCTGTTGGCCCCTTCTCCTCCTGCCCCCAATCNTTAAATAAGCAGGGTGACAATATACAGCCTTGATGTACTCCTTTTCCTATCTTTGCGACCCCGTAGACTGCAACCCACCAGGCTCTTTCGTCCATGGGATTTTCCAGGCAAGAAGACTGGAGTTGGTTGCCATTTCCTACTCTGGGGGATATTCCTGACCCAGGGATCAAACCCAGGTCTCCTGTGTCTCCTGCATGGAAGGCAGATTCTTTACCAGTGAGCGAGTGGGAAGCCCTTTCCATATGTAAAACTCATTTAATAACAATAACTCCAGGAGGTAGGTACCATTCTTATCACCATTTTCTAGATGATGAAATGGAGACACAGATAAGTCGATTAAGTTGCTCCGAGTCACACAGCTAATAAGTAGTGGAGCCAGGATTGAAAGCAGGCAGCGTGGCTGCAGAGCCTGTGTTCTCAACCACTCTTCTACCCTCTATTTTTTCAGTGAAGTGCTTAGCACAACTCCTTGCTCATTGTAAGCACTCAGTTGAGGTTAGCTGCCAGGATTATGACTGTATTTTTAACAATTTTATTGAGCTATGCTTTACATATTAGGGTTACATTTTGACTATAAGAAAAGCCTTTCTCACACTGAGCTGAAATCCCCCTCAGATCAAGCTCCTTTTCCGTGGGTTCCTGTTGTACCTCCAGAACCTCCTTAGAGGCTGTCTTTCCCCTCCCTGGTTACTGCCTCTTAGAGATTTGCAGTCACAGATCAGACCTGTTATGGCAGGACTTGATCTGGCTTCTTTCCTGTCTGTTGGTGACTCAGTCATTGGCTTCTGACAAGCCTCTGACAAGTCCCAGAACCACCACAGGTCAGGCCTGGCTGCCTCCCACCCCAGACCACAGCACCTACATAAACTACAAAGTGTGTAGTGTCCAGTGGAATGAAAATGAAAAGGCAGCACCCCTTGTTCAAAAATCATTAAGAATCTCAAGGCGGTGATGGCAGAGCATTAAACTGAGTGTGGATCCCTGTGCAATCACCCAGGTGGCATATCCATTAAACCGGCACTGCACAGCACCCAGCATCTTCAGCTGTTCATCACCTCACTCCATCCTCAGCCCATCCTGCCATGTGCCCACATGGAGGCAGGACCTGGGACACTCCTGCCACACCTGAGAAACAGGAAGCATTTGACATCAAGAGCACTAAAGCCCACTTGGGCTCTAGAGTCCATCAGTTAACTACAAGCCCACCTGAAACCTCAGTAGCTGTAAGATTCAGTCCTCCTCCCTGGCTCCGTGGCTCCCTTTATCAGAGACAGCCCTCTGGGTTTAGTGGATGTTGGTGCAAACACCAGACTAGGAGATGGGAACTTAGCATCGCCTTGCTAGACAACTGGAGGCACTGCATGCCCTCTCTGGTGTCAGTTCCTTTACCTATTAAATTAAACGGTTAAATTCAGTATCAAACGAAATGTTTTTTCACTGAGCACTGACCAGGCAGGTTCACATTATAATGATCATATCATTAAACCAACTACTTATTATTTGCCAGACACCATTACGTTACCAGACATATCATACATTTAATCCCTGTAACAATCCTATGAGTTATTTTTCAAAACTCTAAAATAAAAACTTGACAGGGGTAGCGATTTTTGTCTGATTTTTTTCACTGCTAGAACAATGCCTGGCACACAGTAGGTGGTCAAAAGCTATTTGTGGAACAAATAAATGAGGAAACAGGCTGAGAGAGGCAGCGATGTGATTTGTCCAAGGTCTTATCATTAGGAAATGCCAGGGTCAAGATTTTAATCCTGCCTAGCTCCAAAATCTATGCTTATGCTTATTCACCTGCCATGTGGGTGTGATTCACATTTTATAGGTGAGGAAACAGGCTCAAGTGAATGGGGATCTCTGCTGGCTCTTAAATCCTTTGTTTCTTAGCAGATGGTCTGCACTTTGCAGGAATAACATCACTCTGAAAGTTGACGTCATTTGTCTCCTCTGCCCAGGACGATTCTGGGGTCTCAAGAGGACTCTTCTCACAGAAGCAGGGTCACTGGCAAAGGCACTCCAGGCTCAAATCCTGCTCTGCTATATACTCACTGTGACCTTTGACAAGTTCTTAGTATTTCTGAGCCCCAATTTCTTCATCTGTAAAATGGATCCTATACTTCCTAGACCTCCCTCCAAGGATGTCCCCTCCTCCAGAAGGTGCCCTGCACACAGGGGACCCTTAATAAACCTTATTACTCCACCCCAGAGCAGCGTCAAGGTCAAAGATTGCTGCTGCTGAGGGCCAGAGTCTGCTGGGGCCTCCTGGAACCTGATCGGAGGCCACTGGCTTGGGGAGAGCAGGGTCAGCTGCTATTCCTGGAGCTGATGGAACCCAGCCAGGTTTCAAGTTCCCTCAGGGAGCCCTGACCCAGGCAGCTTGGCTGGTCATGTGAGTGGTGAGCTCTGACCTCAGCATATTCTCCCGGGCCCTCCACATAGCCCAAGCTGGAAAGAACCCTGAGGCACAGAACGTGCTGCAGGGAAACCACGTCCTCCTGAAGCTGACCTCAGCCCTTTAACTATGTTCATTAGCATCTACTTGGTGCCCAGAAGGGTGCTATTTGGGAAATCTCCCAGAGACTTCAAGGAATTTTTAACATCTGGATGACTGACAGCCTTAGAGAAAGAAGGACTCAATTTTAACCCCAGATGCATACTTGCAGATTGTGTGTGTCTTTTTGCAAGTTATTTTTGTCTACCTGGGCCTTAATTTGGCTGAAAAATGGTGAGAATAAAAACTTCCTTAGAGGACTGTTGGGAGGATGAGAGCATCTGGTACATAGTAGATGCTCAGTAAATGATCATTATTTAGACCGTGAGCTCCTAAATGACAGTGAATTTGTCAGATTCAGCTATGTCTCCAGTGCCCAGCCTAGGGCCCAGCCAAGGAGACAATCTCAGTGTTGGTTGAATGAATAATGAGTTACAGAGGCACTGAAGAGAAATCCCTCATGGAGCTCCCATCTTTCACCACTCTCACACCCCATTCCAAACCCCATGTAGGTTCAGTCACCTCTTCATCAGCCCTGACGTGAGCATCCACCCTCGGCTTGCATGCTCCTGTGACAGAACCTTCGCTATCTCCCATGTCTTTCCATTATGTTGAGTAAAACGTTCCTCCTTCTACTCAGACCTCTATGAACTGAAGTCTTCCTCCTTGCAGACTCCATCCACTGGGCCTGATTTCACTCTTCAGAGCTGTACAGAGTAAGCCTAGCTCCAGTTCCAGAAGAGAGTCCCTCAGCGACTTATTACACAATTTAGAATGTGTCAGGCATTAAGCTAAGCACCTCACTTACTTTATCTCATTTTACCCTTTAACCCATACATTAACCCTGAAAAGTAAATACTATTCCTAGATCAGAGATGAAGAAAATGAGGCTCAGAGAGGTAATGTAGCACGTTTGTATGTGGCAAAGAAATGATTTAAATCCAGATTCTTCTCCAAACACTACATTTTCAACATCCTATGGACTACTGGAAGGTAAGATTTATTCCCAGAGTTCTTTCCCTTCCTTTTCCTTCAATAAATATTTATTTAGTACCTTATTTGTGAGGTTCTGAGCTAGGCCCTGGGGATAGATGAGTCAGACATAATCCATGTGCTTAACACACTTACAGCCTGTTCTAAACCATGTAAAAAGAACTAGAGTGAGAAGCACAAGGACTGTCATAGCACCACAGACCTGGGGGTCCAGGAGGGCTTCCTAGACCCCTGAGCTGTGATTGGAAGGGCTGTTAGGAGTTGGCTGGGCTTGTGCCAACCAGGACAAGATGTTTTGATGGAACTATTATGCAAAAAGCTGAAGCAGTGGAGCTCAGACTGCATGGGGGTCTTGATGCCAAGGAACTCAGACTATATACCATTAAAGTGGGTGCATAAGAATCTCCTGTGATTTGCTTATTTAAAAATCCTGATTTAGTAGAATTCCCTGATAGCCAAGTTGTTAGGACTCTATGTTTCCACTGTAGGAAGTGGGTCCGAACCTTGATCAGGGAACTAAGATCCCTCAAGCCAAGGGCATGGCCAAAAAAGAAAAAAATCCCAATTTTCTCTAAGTACATCTGGGTAGACCCAAGAATCTCTATTTTAAGTAGATGCCCCAAGAGATTGAGGAATAAAAGTCAACACCGCTATAAGGGAAAAGAGGTCTTTGAAGGATTTCAAAGAGGATAGAATTCTTGATCCCTGTCTTAGGAACCTCTTAGGTTAACTTGGAAACAAATAAGAAAAAAGGTAATTATAATGATGGGCAATGACCATTAATTCTTAGAAGTTCAAGAAAGATATTCTTAGTATTTTAAGAAAAAGGTGTGGCATATTTGTACTTGTGATTCTTTAGCCATGAGGATATTAATATTGGTTTGTTGGCATTAAGTTATTGAGCATGTTCTTTAAGGTATCAGGGTGGCCTGTATTGGAGCATTTTCTTTGTTTCAAAAACATTGTTTTTGTAAAAGTCACCTTTCTGAACAGAATTGAAGAAGAGTATTGATCCATTCACGTGCTAGCTCCAGCTTAGACAGGAGCTTCTCTATTTCCTATTTATTTTTGGCTGTGCCGGGTCTTCACTGCTGCACGGGCTATAGTTGCAGCGAGTGGGGCTCTTCTCTAGTTGCCATGTACTGGCTTCTCATTGCAGTGGCTTCCTTTGTTGCGCAGTGCAGGCTCTAGAGCATGAGAGCTTCAGTAGTTGCAGTTCATGCGCTCAGTGGCTGTGGCTTTTGGGTTCTGGAGCACAATCTCAGTAGCTGTGGCACACAGGCTTAGTTGCTGCTCAGCATGTGGGATCTTCCTGGACCAGGGATTGAACCTGTATCTCCTGTTTTAGCAGGCAGAAAAGGCAGTTGNCCTTTGTTGCGCAGTGCAGGCTCTAGAGCATGAGAGCTTCAGTAGTTGCAGTTCATGCGCTCAGTGGCTGTGGCTTTTGGGTTCTGGAGCACAATCTCAGTAGCTGTGGCACACAGGCTTAGTTGCTGCTCAGCATGTGGGATCTTCCTGGACCAGGGATTGAACCTGTATCTCCTGTTTTAGCAGGCAGAAAAGGCAGTTGCAACCCACTCCAGTACTCTTGCCTGGAAAATCTCATGGATGGAGGAGCCTGGTAGGCTGCAGTCCATGGGGTCGCTAAGAGCTGGACACGACTGAGCAACTTCGCTTTTCGCTTTCTTTACCACTGAGCCACCAGAGGAGCCCCAGGAGCTTTCCTTGATGAGCAGTTAGTTTCAAAACCAGTATAGCCCTACAGCTAAACAGGTTCTTGCATATGCAGAGGAGCCTGGGCCTGATTTGTCTTGCGGTGGCTGGGAGGCTAAGATGCTACTCTGTGCTGTTAGTCTCAATAAGGAGCCACTGATGGCCTAAAATGTGCCCAGGCTCAAGTCCCCGTGCATGAGGAACTCAGAGTCTTATGGGATGTGGAGAAGATAAATACACAAATAACACAGTGTAGTCAGCACTGCTAAGTAGATACTTGGGCCACTAGTGGGCAGAGAAAGCCTCTATCCTGGCCAGGGGGATGAAGGAAATGCTACCAGAACCTTAAAAGATGAAGGGTATTCTACTTGAAAGGTAGAAGGGCATTACAGAAGAACCAGCAAAACAAAGAGCTCGGCTGGAAAAAAAAAAAAGAAACAAAAAACCAGCCTAGGTGTTTTTTTGTTATTTCTTTTTTGAGGGGGGATGAGTGGAGCAGGGGTGGGGAGTACAGAAACTCGAGGCAGTTCCCTTTTGTAGAAGCCTGTTAGTAACAAGATGGGGCTAAATACCGAGGAGGGACTGTGGGGGGAGGGAGACTTATATGTTGGGGAAGGAATTTTGGCCTTTCCCCTTTAGACAGTGGGGAGGCCTGATTTATAAACTGTAACACAATCACCATTCCTCAAGCCTGGGGAGGGGCCCCAGCTGGGAATAGTTTCCACTCTGGGCCCCCAGCAGGTGCAAGCCTTCTCGGTGACTCTGTCTCCACCGGGGCAGAGAGAAGGGAGGAGGAAGGAGGCAGGCCCACCCCCACCCCCACACCAGGCCTGCCTCCTGCAGCTGTCTTATGCCCTGTACACCCCTAGAGAGCTGAGGCCCATCAGCTCCCTGGATGTGAAAAGAATGGCAGCAGAGGCAGCTTGTTTTAAAAGCTAGACTACCTCACAAGCTCATGTTGCCTCGTGGAGAGAAAACAATTATCTAACTGTAAAATCTGGTCCCCTAAACACCTTTTTAAAGAAAAAGTTATCATTCTATAAGAGCTAACCTTCCTAACCACTTTGGTAGAAGGTATTCTTATCCCCATGTGAGAGGTGACAAAATTGAGACCCAGAAGGTCGGGTAACTTGCCCAAGGTCACACAGACAATAAAAGGCAAAATCCATACTGAAACCCAGGTTAAGATCTTTAGACCTAAGAACTGGAAAGAGTCTGCTACCCCCAACCTTAATGTAGAATTTAAAATAAGAGATCTAAATTGCAAAATAAATGTCAGGAAGCCAAAGCAGTTTTGACCTTTTTTTCCCCCAAAGCGATTCCTTGATGTTTTCTAAAAACATAAATTATTTTTTAATTTGTACTTTTTCATTCTTTAACACGCACACTTAGTAATTCTTTAACTAAGTTAGAGTTTCTCACATCCGTAGGGGCTAAAGTCTAGAAATCGTCCCTCTGCCAAGCTGCCTTTCACAAAATTTTTCAAGCAGTTTCATAAAACTTTCACATACTAAAATGTAAAGCATTTTTAAATAAAAACAAACAAACCAGCAAACAGCTCAAAACTGTTTTTTGTCACCATTTCTATCTCATGAGTTCCAAATCAATATGAATGGCTCTTGGGTCCATCCTTGTGCCCAGGCTGGAAATTTTTTTTTTTTTTTTTAACCCTATGTTTAACTCCATTCTCCTACTCCCACGAGGCTCTTTAATCCATTTTCCACACCATAGTGATCTGGTTTCCAAATGTGCTTTCATTTTCCCGCTCAAAACTCATCAGTGACTCTGCATGACCCACAAGATAAAATCCCAATCTTGAGATGCCCTCCAGACTGCCCCTCCCTCTCCCTCTCTGGGACTCCTACTTCCCTTTCTTTCTCACAGCAATGAGCACTACACTGTGAGATTTTAGTGAGAATACTAAATGAAAACACAAATCACCAGTCAATTATGAAACTTCTTTCTCATTAGACCACCTAGCCCAAATCTGGGATGGAGGGAAAATGTTGGCAATAGTAGCCTGCTGGCCAGAAGACAGAGTAATGATCTTGCTTGCTCAGACCGGAGCATGAAAACCCCTTTTCAAACCTTACCTCAAAGGTTGCACAAAAGTGAGAAACCTAACAATGCTTTTATCAACCTATCCCTTACCATAGCAACATGGGTATACAATGGCCTTGGACCCTGCTGGACAATATATTATTATTTGCATTGAATAACCATTGTGAAACATGACATTTGGATACTGTTAATTCTAATCCATTGTTCCCGGCCCCATCTCAGTATGTGATCCAAAGAAGACTGGCATCATGGGTCCCATGCAGGAACTGGTCCATAAAAAATAACCCAGCATATCTGACACCAAAAATCAAGTTAACCCAATTTTTCAAGATTACAAAACACACTATTCAATTGAAAAGATGTGATTCTTAAAAAATAGTTAAACAATGCTATATTGAGCTGAATGAAGTATGCTGGTAGGTGATAAAGGATAGTGAGGGATAATTGTTTCTTCTACTCTGCTCCAAACTGCATTTCATGAGAACATAAAACTTCAAATCTCGCATTTAAAAAAATTAAATGTTTACTGTTTTTTAAAAATTGTGGTTGTTTAGTCTCTAAGCTGTGTCCAACTGTTTTGCAACCCCATGGATCATAGCCCGCCAGGCTGCTCTGTCCTTGGGATTTCCCAGGCAAGAATACTGGAGTGGGTTGCCATTCCTCCTCCAGGGGATCTTCCTGACCCAGGGAGGGAAACTGTGTCTCCTGCATTGCAGGCAGATTCTTTACCACTGAGCCATCAGGGAAGCCCCCAATTGTGGTAAAATATGTATTAACATAATTTAGCCATGTTAAAATATACAGTTCCATAGTGTTAAGTATATTCACATTTTTGCTCAGGTTTATATCCAGAATGTTTCATCTTCAAAATCTAAACAGTATTACTCATTAACAACTCCCTTCTTCCCCTACCTCCTAACAGGTGGCAACCACCCTTCTACTTTCGGTTTATGAGTTAAGGTATTTATAAGATCAAAATACCTCATCTAAGTGGAATCATACAGTACTTATTTTTGTGATGGGCTTATTTTACTTAGCATAATGTCAAAGTTCATCCATCTTATAGCATGTCAGAATTCCCTTCAAGGCTGAATAACATTCCATTGCACGTATATACATTTTGTCTATTCACCCATTTATAAACGTTGGGTTGCTTCTGCCTTCTGGCTTTTGTGAACGCTGCTATAAACATGGTTATACAAGTATTTCTTGGAGACCCGGCTATCGATACTTCCAGATATATATGCAGAAGTGGAAATACTGGACCATATGGTAATTTTACATTTAATTTTTTGAGAAACTGCCATACTGTTTTCAATATGCAGTAGTGGTTGCACTATTTTATATTCCCACTAACAAAGTATGAGGCTTTCCATTTCTCCACATACTCTCCAATACACGTTTTTTCTTTTTTTTTGGTAAGAGTCATCCTGACAGGTATGAGGTAATTATCTCATTGTGGTTTTGATTTGCATTTCCCATACTTCAAGAAAATTAGAGATTCCAAAGGAACATTTCATGCAAAGATGGGCTCGATAAAGGACAAAAATAGTATGGATCTAACAGAAGCAGAAGATATTAAGAAGAAGTGGCAAGAATACACAAAAGAACTGCACAAAAAAGATCTTCATGACCAAGATAATCACGGTGGTGTGATCACTCACCTAGAGCCAGACATCTTGGAATGTGAAGTCAAGTGGGCCTTAGAAAGCATCACTACGAACAAAGCTAGTGGAGGTGATGGAATTCCAGTTGAGCTATTTCAAATCCTGAAAGATGNCTTGGATTACTGTGATATTGAATGGTTTGCCTTGGAAACAAAGAGAGATCATTCTGTCGTTTTTGAGATTGCATCCAAGTACTGCATTTTGGACTCTCTTGTTGACCAAGAGATCGCTACTCCATTTCTTCTAAGGGATTCCTGCCTGCAGTAGTAGATATAATGGTTATCTGAGTTCAGTTCACCCATTCCAGTCCATTTTAGTTCACTGATTCCTAGAATGTTGACGTTCACTCTTGCCATCTCCTGTTTGACCACTTCCAATTTGCTTTGATTCATGGACCTGACATTCCAGGTTCCTATGCAATATTGCTCTTTACAGCATCAGACCTTGCTACTATCACCAGTCACATCCACTGGGTGTTGTTTTTGCTTTGGCTCCATCCCTTCATTTTTTTTTGGAGTTATTTCTCCACCGATCTCCAGTAGCATATTGGGTACCTACTGACCTAGGGAGTTCCTCTTTTAGTATCCTAAATTTTGCCTTTTCATACTGTTCATGGGGTTCTCAAGGCAAGAATACTAAAGTGGTTTGCCATTCCCTTCTGCAGTGGACCACATTGTGTCAGACCTCTCCACCATGCCTGCCAGTCTTGGGTGGCCCCACGGGGCATGGGTTAGTTTCATTGAGTTAGACAGGGCTAGTTTATTCACAGGAAGAGTGAAAAAGGTTCAGTTCTGAGGGGCAAAATATATCATAAATCCCTTGCATACAAAGTTTAGCGTAATTATTAACAGTGCCAAATGAGTAGCCTGAGGATGTTATTTTTAACATGTGAATGTCTCCATGTTTTCTGTTATACCCTCTTGAGCAACTCAGAAGCATAATGACCTTTATCTTTACATCACACATAACTCCCAATCTCTGAATTTATTGAAAAATCTGACTCTGAAAACAAAAAAGCAGCCCACACCAATGATTACATAAGTCAGCATGTGGCAGTCCTGACTATTTAACTGTTCTTAGCTCCTGAAGCCCTCTATTATGTAAATCAAGATACTTTGATTTTGTAAGCTCTCCCAATTAAAATAATGGGTCATGATGGTGATTCCTTCAGGCCTGTGGCTAATTTTTCCAGTTTCCTGCTCTCTCCTTCCCACCCCCATAATCTTTATGGCTCACTAGTCTGCTGTTTTTCACAGAACAGGAAAAGAGTTTGAGAACCAAGACCTTATAAATTTGGATCACACAGATAAACAAATATTGACCAAAATAAACATTTCAGACTACATCTGAGCAGGTGACACTGGGGAGCAATGGGTCTATGTAATCACCCATTGCTAATATCACCCAGTTACTGATATTAAACACCAAGTCTTTCTTCTCCAGCAAGTCGACCTTCAAGGGCTCAATAAGAAACAGGAGGTGCCAGCATCAAGCTGTCTGTAGCATGGGAGGGTGGGGCACCCTACCCAAATGTTAAAGGCTGGACATTTTTCTGTTGTTCTTTGTGCAGCTGCCGGGCCCGATTTTTCAGTTCCTCAGCCTTAGCTTCATCCTTATCGACACCATCCCCAAGCTTGTACATGCGGCTGGCATTAGCACAGGCCCAGACATGGCCCAAGTCACAGGCTTTCATTGAGTATTTGCATGCCAGGCCCATGTCCTTGGGAAAGCTAGGGGCACCCTGCAGGAACATGGCACTGAGGTTGAAACAGCTAGCAGCATAGTTGCCATCACAGGCCCTTGTGTAGTAGTCTCTGGCCCTCTCCAGATTGGGCTGGCCATCCTCATTGACCTGTCCATCATGTGCCAGGAGACCAACGTTGTGGCATGCTTCAGTGGACTTCTTTCCCGGCTTCTCACATGCCATCAGAAAGCAGCTGGAAGCAGCTTTCAGATCCTGGGATAGTCCACCTGGGAAGAAAGAAAAAAAAAGTCAATCCAAGCCAGGACAGAACCTGAATGTCTCAGGTCAAAGTCAGGAAACAATTCCTAAATAAAGTTTATATACTTTGAGCTAAGGCAGCATGAAAAGAAGATGGCCTATTATAATACACAGACCTTACAGCTTTTTCAGCCATGGAATCTTCTGCTCAAATAGTATCTTAAAAGGAAACCCAAAGAGGTAAAAAGGGTGAAGTGATTAGTTTCTCAGCCTTAGCTTTGTCCTTATTGGTAAATGATATTTACCTCTGGGGATAAGAGCAAGATCACGGCATCTTATAAGCACTTCGCCAAATGTCTGTTAATTTAAATATATACTGAATATATATTCATTGCCAATTACTACGCTAGGTTCTAAGGAATAAAAAGATAATGACCCTGCCCTTGTGAATTTTGTGGTCTAATAAAACAGACATTAAACACCACACAAGTAAATGTATGATTCTAAGTGTGACAAGCATATGGAGAAAGAATACAGGATGCTATGAGAATGATCAAGGCTCTGAACTAAGAGGTGAGGTAAAGGAAAGTTTCTCCAAAGAAGTGACATTTGAGCTGTGCAATAATGGAAAAAAGAATGAAAAGAAAAATATGGAGTGGTGGAAAAAATGGCAAAGAAAACTGCTGCCAGCAGCAGGAACAGAATACAAAGAGCTAGAACTCAGAAATCACTAAGGAAGGGTGGTGAGGCAGGCAGGGGCCAGCTCACGCAGGGTCTGATGGGTCTTCTTAAGGACCTTGTACTTTAACCTCAGAGCAATGGAGAACTGCTAATGGATCATTTTAAGCAGGGCCTGCTTTTTTCTTCTTTTTTCTTGTTTTAACAGAACATTTCAAATCCCCTATTTTCAAAATCCCTCATTTCTAAAAAAAAAAAAAAGAGAAACATATCTCAACATTAGTTTTTAAAGAAGTCATACCAAATACACCACCTAGGGAAAAAACATCCTTAAGAGAACACCATTCCAGTCATCTTTGTAGTATGTGTTTGAATTAAATGTTGGCTGGCTGAATGGACAGCTAGATAGAAGTACAGTTGATTCTTGAAAGCTGTGAGGGACATCCACTCTCCATGAGGCAAAAATCTGAGAATAGCTAAAGAGTCAACCTTCCCTAATGTGCTCCTGTGTACCCACAGACTAAATCAACAGGGGATAGAAATCACGGAGCATTACTATTGTATTTATTGTTGAAAAAAATCCACATGGAAGTGAACCTGCATCAGTCAAACCTGTGTTGTTTGAGGATCAACTGCACTTTGGAAAACCAGATTACACATGCCACTTGTAAATAAAAAATTTAACTTTGATTTTATTTGCATTTATTAAGACAAACAAGTGAAAATGAAGAAACCGCTAACTTCAAAGGAGTTTTTCTTCAACAGAGAAATTTCCTAAATGAGGCCCCAGAGTTACACATTATTAAAAATATTTACAGGTTAAAGTTACCAGGTTTTTTTGGGAGGGGCAAGGGGCTGGGGTGGTGGTGGAGTGTTTCATGGTGGCCTCTGCAGCAGAAGCACAGAGTCCTAACCACTGGACTGCCAGAGGATTCTATTTTTATTTTGTTTTAACCAAATTTCAGACAGTATTGACTCACAACTATAAAAGGGGAATTCTCCTACTTCTCCCCACCTCTCTTCTCCTGCCTTCTACTTTTTGTTAGATATGTTATTTCAACTCAGGGAGATACAGGAAACAGAGGTTAATGAGGGCTGAGCTCTGCAGGCAGAAAACTGAGGCTCCAGTCCTGGCTCCATTATTTGGAAAACTTATACTATTACTTCTTCAATTTTTTTTTTCTGTCCCAATCTATTTTCTTTCTGGGCTCCAATATATGCTGTGTTAGATTAAGGGACACTGAACCCTATGGGTTGAGACTCTGAGGGTTGGGGAATTTTTCTGCTTTTTCTGTCTCAGTGCTTCAGTTTAAGAGAACATCTACAATCCTCTAAGTTCACTGATCTTTCAGATTCACTGTTTATTTCCTTTTGAAGTGTTCTATTTGTTGTTAAGCCTAACCAGTAAATTTTTCATTTCAAATATTATATTTTTCAATCATAGGAGTTTGATTCTTCTTAATAGTTTCAGTTTCTCTGATGTGATTGCCCATCTGTTCATTCATTGTGTCCATCTTTTGTTTAAATTCTTTAACATGTTTATTTCCCTGTTTAAAAAATATTTTGACTGTTAATTCCAACATTCCTGTCACATCTGGGTCTGTTTCTATTGACTGATTTTTTTTTTCAACGTTAATAATTCCTTATTCCTGGACATTGTAGATAGTATTTTATTCAGTCTGGGTTTTGTTGTATCCCCTTACCTACTATACTCTGGTTTCTCTTCATATCACATAAATCTCTCACATTTTACCAAAGACTGCTGAGCTTTGTTCTGGCAGGTAACTATTCACTGGTGAATCAGCATGATCCTCCAGCAGCCTCAGTGGCCAGAAACTCTGACCTATGCCTCATCCATGCAGCAAGAATACCATAATCTGCTCTTTCTGCCTAGTCTGAAAAGTACCTCCAGGCAGAAAGCCAAAGCCTGGGGCTCATCCTGTGTGTTCCCCTTTTCTCAGGGATCACACTACTGCACTGAGTTTATCTTCCAATGTCTAAAAACAGTTGCTTCATATATTTTGTGGAATCCATGGTTTATATCCTTAAAAGTTCAACTCAGTTGCTTTATGGAAATATGATTAGAGACCTGAATTAATGATGCAGGAAAGAAAGGTGGCTTGAATAAATATAGTAGCAGGAAAAGAAGAGAGGATAGATTTGAAACATATTTTAAAGACAAACTGGTTATGAGCTACTCAGTAGGGAGACACACCACTTGCTAAACTGAAAGACAACAGGGGTGTAATAATTTGAGAGAAAACAATTAAGAATTTCATGGAAGAACAAGATGGTGGAGGAGTAGATGAACGTGGAGTACATCTCTCTCCACAGATACATCAGGAATACACCTTCAGACACAGAAATGCATACAGAACACCAGCTGAGAGTGGACAGGAGTGCCTGACCAGAGGAAAATAATATACAGAACCATGCAAAACTTGGTAGGAGAAGGAATAGGGGGAAAAACTGGAGTGTCAGTAGGACTGGAACTGCCCCTGGCAGATGGGGAAACTGAAGCAAGGGTCCAAGCCCCACATCGGGTCACTTGTCTAAGCCAGAGTTGAAACATTTAAGGCTGAAAGTGAAACAGCTGATCTGTGGCAGAGCCTAAATGGAATGAGAATCAGATAGTCCTGCCACAGCCATACATACTCCAGACAGGGATGCAGGACCCCTGGAAGGCACAGTGGCTGGGAGCTGGAGTTTAGGGATTGTGGAGCAACCCCAGGGCGAGGGCTGCTGTTGACTGTGGAGAGATGGATTGAGAGGATGTGAGGGAGGCGACTGTGGTGGGATATGCCGTAGAGGAAAGCTGGGCAGCCATGGAAGCATGGAATACTGCTGAGTCACACAAAGCAGGGTGTAGCCATCACCATAGCCTCTCTCCACAGGCCAGCATACTCAGCTGAACACTAGAGAGGCTGGCCGATCAAATGCCCGATGCACTGAACTACAGGGCAGGACCCCACCCAGGGTGCCCCTTTAAGTGCCTGATGCGTGGAATAACAGAGAAGGACCCCAGGCAAGGGAGTCCTCTAAGCATCTGAACGGGCAGAGCTATGGAGAAAGACTGGCCAAAGAGGTCTTCTGATCACCAGCTACAAGAGGCTCACAAAAAAGTTCTGATAAGGCAATAACTCCTGCAGCTGAGGCAGTCCATGTCCCTGCACACTTGCCGCCTCCAGGGTCCCCGCAAGCCAAGTAGCTGCACCACCTTCACGCTCAACTCCCACTGGGACAGAGCTGCCACAGGCAAAAAAAAAGTCTTGCATCTATGCATTCAGGTTGCTTCAATTATGTCTGACTCTTTCAGACCCTATCAACTGTGACCTGCCAGGCTTCTCTGTCAGGGAGGGGGGTTCTCCAGGCAAGAATACTGGAACGTATTGGCCAATACTGGTTGCCATACCCTTCTAGAGCACTATATTTCCTGCTGCCTTAGCTGCCAACTCCCCTGAATACTTGGTGCTGCCAGAACCCCTGTGACCCAAAAAGCTGCACCAACCTCCACACCTGGCCCTCACAGGTACAAACCAAAATCCTCCAGGGCAGCCTCAGGAGCAAATCCCAGTGGATGACCCACATGCAGAGGTGGAAAGAAAACCACAATTGAAACCCAAAAGCAGTATGGATAAGGAAGAACACCCAAAACCCTCCCATCAGCTGTACAAGCTGCAGATTTAATCCACACGATCAACTAGGCAGACTCTGTGTCTATGGAATATATAAAAGGTCACTGAGAGGCCTCACAAAAGAAAATGTAGTAGTTCTGATAGCTGTGGACATTGTAGGCAAGAACACACAGGAGTAGGACCAGATTAGAATCTGAGCTGCCCCACAGCAGGTCCAGAGATCAGCGCAGTGTTGGAGGACATCCTAGGGAGGTGAGGTGGACTGTGACTCCCACTGAGGGAAAGGACTCTGACAATAGTGACTCAAGAAAAACATTTATTATTCTTATGCTTTGACTTGTTCTGTGGATTCTTTGGATTAAAAAAATTTTTTTTTCTATCTTCGTCCCTCTATGGTCAGTTCAGTTCAGTTCAGTCAGTTCAGTCACTTAGTTGTGTCCAACTCTTTCCAACCCCATGGACTGCAGCACGCTAGGCCTCCCTGTCCATCACTAACTCCCAGAGTTTACTCAAACTCATGTCCATCAAGTTGGTGATGCCATCCAGCCATCTCATCCTCTGTCATCCCCTTCTCCTCCTGCCCCCAATCCCTCCCAGCATCAGAGTCTTTTCCAATGAATCAACTCTTCACATGAGGTGGCCAAAGTACTGGAGTTTCAGCTTTAACATCAGTCCTTCTAATGAACACCCAGGACTGATTTCCTTTAGAACGGACTGGTTGGATCACCTTGCAGTCCAAGGGACTCTCAAGAGTCTTCTCCAACACCACAGTTCAAAAGTATCAATTCTTTGGTGTTCAGCTTTCTTCATAGTCCAACTCTCACATCCATACATGACTACTGGAAAAACTATAGCCTTGACTAGATGGACCTTTGTTGGCAAAGTAATGTCTCT
>SJYV01044158.1:32978-56927 GCA_006410875.1 Neotragus pygmaeus
CTAGATAGCATATTCAAAAGCAGAGACATTACTTTGCCAACAAAGGTCCATCTAGTCAAGGCTATGGTTTTTCCTGGGGTCATGTATGGATGTGAAAGTTGGACTGTGAAGAAAGCTGAGCGTCGAAGAATTGATGCTTTTGAATTGTGGTGTTGGAGAAGACTCTAGAGAGTCCCTTGGACTGCAAGGAGATCCAGCCAGTCCATTCTAAAGGAGATCAGTCCTAGGTGTTCTTTGGAAGGACTGATGGTAAAGCTGAAACTCCAATATTTTGGCCACCTCATGCATAGAGTTGACTCATTGGAAAAGACCCTTATACTGGGAGGGATTGGGAGCAGGAGGAGAAAGGGACGACAGAGGATGAGATGGCTGGATGGCATCATTGACTCGATAAACATGAGTTTGGGTGAACTCCAGGAGTTGGTGATGGACAGGGAGGCCTGGCGTGCTGCAATTCATGGGGTTGCAAGGAGTTGGACAGGACTGAGTGACTGAACTTAACTGAAGGTCTGCCTAAGGGACTCCCCAGGTGGCTCAGTGATAAAATAGTCTGCCTGCCAATGCAGGAGATGTCAGTTTGATCCCTGGGTCAGGAAGATCTCCTGGAGAAGGAAATGGCAACCTGCTCCAAAATTCTTGCCTGGGAAATCCCATGGACAGAGGAGCCTGGTAGGCTACAGTCCATGAGGTCACAAAGTTGGACATGACTAGCACACACAAGGTCTGCCTAACTTGAAAAGCTACGCTCTTCCCTTCAGCACTTTGCTGAACTCTTGACTCCAAATTTTCCTACAGCATGCTTCCCCAAAGCCCGTGAAGACCCATCTGTAAAGAGGCCTCAGTATGAGCCTCACATTGTGGCCTCACCACTACCATCAATGATAAGGACCAAGGAAAGCAGGCCCCTTCTTACCTTTCCCAGTCACATAATAGGCCCCCAGTTTGTAGCAGCTATCACTGTGTTTGTTCTCTTCACAGTTGAACTTCAACACCTTGGCAGCCTCATCAAAATTCTTCTGGATCCCTTCCAAATAGTCCACCAGCCGATAGCAACCTGTGAGGAAAGGGCAAAAGCTGTTGTTCAAGTCTGGGGGAGTGGGGAGGGTCCAGGTGTGGTAGGCTGGATGTGCCTTTTATTTAAGATAAGCCTCTGTCCTCCTGAGGTGTGGCAAGGTGACTTCACCACAAAAAATGCATGTTCAGTCACTCCTACAAATGGCACTGTCTGCCCTCAGCCTGGGACTGAGCAATGTATAAACTGGGAAGACCTTGGCCCCTACACTGGCTCTACTACTCACCAACCCTTCTATTCCCTGTCAATAAGGCCCAGAGATCCACTGGCTTCAATGATGAAAGTTGGATAGCTTTGGAACGCCTTAGGAAGTTCAGCATTTAAGCAATGAGAACCAAAAGGGTCAATAGGCCATTCTTCATGGCAGCAAGCAGTTCTTTGATGACTATACCTTAATCCTTGGCCAGGCTGGGTACATGAAGAAAGAGTTGAAATTGCAGCTATCAAAGGAGTTAGAAATAAGACTCCCTCTCCTTGGTAGTCTATTTCCAGCAAGCCTCTCCTTAACACCTCTCCCCTCTGTACCTTTTCTTCATCCACAATAACACCCATCTTTTGTTAACTATCATTCAATGAATATTTGAGCATCCATCTGCAACAATATACGAGACACTGCTTCAGATGCTGGGAATATAGTCACCTGTCCTCCTAAAAGTTACAGTCTAGAGGAGGAAACACAATAAATAAATAGCTTAACAAGATGCATTCAAATCTTAATAAACACCATCAGTGAAATAAAACAGGATGATATGACAGTTTGTTGGGCATTTTGGGGGAAATGGTTAACACAGACCGGGTAATCAAGTAGGGCCCCACTGAGGACTTCAGTGTGTGAGCTGAGCTGTGAATAACAAGAATGATCTAGCTATCTAAAGACAATGAAATGGGAAGGAGACAGAAAGACTCAGGCACAAGGAACAGTACATAAAAAGACTTAAAAAAGTTAATAAGCTTGACACAAATAAGGTATAATGTAGCTGGATCCAGGAAGGGCAGGAAAAGAGGAAAAGGCAGGGACCAATCAGAGGGCCTTACATTAGATAGGAAGAAACTGGGATTTTATTCCAAGTCAATGGCAAACCACTGGAAGGATTTATGAAGGGAAGTAATATGATTCAACCTGCATTTTTAAAAGGTCACTCTAATAAATATGTTTGTATGTATCTGGATGAATATGGAGGAAGTCATGTGTGAGGGGACCCACTCCAACACTGATAAGGACAAAAATGTGTTATTTCTGTCAGCTGAAAATCTAGTAAATAACAAAACGAAATTAAAATTTAAGTATCAGTTTATGAGTAGAGAATACATCTAAGGGAGTTAGGGTGCAAATGAATAGTCAAGTTAGAAAGTTACTTCAGTAATCTGGCTGAGAAATGATGATTTTGAAGAGTACTACAGAACCAGCTATAGAAACTGCCTCCTCTCAGACTCTCTTCAAGTGCAGCATCCTGCACTTCTTATATGACCACCAACTCTTCCTTCACAGCTTAGTGTATCTCCAGGGTACAAAAACATATGTATGGCTCTCCACTGCCTACACAATAAAGGCTTTCGAATGCCTTACCCCAGCATTCAAGATCTGACACACTGTGGCCCAAGGTCCGACACTCCTCAATCTTATTTCTAACTACATTCTGACTTCAGTTTTCTCAAAGAGCATTTTCTTCACTCCCTCTGCTCCATTTAATCAGCATTACTAGCCTAGTCTTCCCGACCTCCTCCAGGAGTCTTCCCCAACCATTCTGCACCTCATGGATTCTCCTAAGCCATCCTACTTCAGAGCAACTCTGTGTAGTTGGTCAGCTTGGAGCAAGGCTGCAAGCTATTAGAAGGCAGGGCCAGTATCTTTTTTTTTCTTTAAAAGTATGGGTACTTCCCTGGTGGTCCAGTGGCTAAGACTCCGAGCTCCCAATGCAGGGGGGCCCAGGCTGGATCCTTGGTCAGGGAACTAGATTCCCGATGTGACAATTAAGAGTTTGCATGCCAAAACTAAGACCAGGTGCAGCCATATAAATAAATAAAGGGAAAAATAGCACTAAGAAGAAAACCACCCAAAGGTACTGGCTGCTCTGGATGGCCCCTTCTGGACATCATCACTCACAACTGAAGTCAACTCAATGTACCCAGAATACATGGGGCACATTCATGCCTCAGGGCCTTTTCACTAGCCCTTACTTCTGCCTGGCATGTACCTCTGCCTGGCATGCACCTCCCTTACTTTTTTCAACACTTTGTTCAAATGCTACCTTCTCAATGATTCACCCTGACCATTCAATTTAAAGTTGCCCTCCTGAACGGCTGAGACCTCTCAGTTCTTTTTCCCACTGCTCTTACTACCTTCTAACACACTACTTCATTTATTAGGTTTATTTTCCAATAACCCCCACGAGAACGTAAGCTCCACGAGGACAGAGCATTTTATCAGTTCACTGATGTAGCCTTAGTCTCTCTGCTCCAAATGCCCTAGCGCTTCTCTTCCTTCTCGCCAGGCCTCTGGGCTCGGTGCGGCCAGAGCATACTCCCGCTGCATGCCCCGCAAGTCCTCGTGGAATCCAACCCGCCCCTTCCCAACACACACACACACACACACACACACGCACGCACACACGGCAGTCAGCGACCCACAGACACCCGCGTCCCCTTCCAGATCCCCTCAGAGGTCGCTCGCGTGACCCGTCAGTCCCCGTCCCACGTGTCCTTAAGGCCCTGCAGGCGGCGCTCACCGTCCGGGTCCTTCTCGCGGTAGCACTGGTAGTTGCACTCCACTTCCATGTTTTCCAGAAAGGACTTCACCTGTTCCTCGTCCTGAAAGTCCACCAAGCCGGCCATGGCTGTCGCCAGCCCAGTTAAAACCACCCCGCCGCTCCGACCCTGCCCTCGCGGCACGTCCTCCCCGCCCCAAGGTCACGTGAGCGGCGAAGGGGCGGGGCCTTGGAGGGGCGTGCCGCCAAGGTCCGCGTTGCGCCCTGCGCTGGGGAGGCGGAGCGTCCTGAGCTGCGGGCAGTCGTTTGTCCTCTCGGTGTTAGTCTTTGGCGGTCCCAAGTTTTCCTCTGGTCAGTCCACACGTAAAGTTGGTAGCAGTCTTTCTGCAGCGCTTTATATTTGTGCCAGCCCTGTGGTGTTAATGTTTCTCTGCCTGCGGTCATTTATCACATTCGTTAATTCGGTATTCCCTAAGCGTGCGTCACCACGTGCTTGGTTTCAGTGTTAACAACAGCTGAGGGAGTATGGTTACTGCCTTTGAAGAACTTGCGGGTTAGTAGGAAGACCTTTGTATTTTGAGCACCTACTATGTTCCAGGTGTGGCTGGACGAACTAGTATTCATAAGTCAGGACAAGCGCGATGAAAGGACTGATACGTCTCTACTTTCCTCCCAGACCTACCCACTGCCTCCAACATGAATGACCGAATGACCTAAGGAACGGATGGCTATGGAAGGTGATAACTAGAACACTGTGGCTGTACTGGTTGTAGTAATAAGACTGTTATAATAAAGCTGTTGTCGTAGTTATAATAAGACTGTTAATGCTTAAACAGTGCTGAACTTTGTTCCAGATTCTATTCTAAGAGCTTGATAAATAATTCTCTTTTAATTCTCATGGCACTCACTGTGACCTTGTGGTCACATTATTATCCTCATTTCGCCAATTAAGAAGTGGAGGCATAGACAGGTTAAGCAACTTGTCCAAGGTCATACAGGAAGTGAGCATTGCTGTGCCGTAAATTTTTTTTTAAATAATGAGATACAAGAGGGACATATGAAAGATATGGGAAAGAAGAGAGGAACTTCAGCTGGTTGTTTATTTTTCTCCTGCTCAGAATTATTGGTTTCATAAAGCCTAAACTGAAAGCTGCCCAAACATAGTTCCTATTCATCTTTGAGTCCTAGCCAGTCCCTGTCTAGAGCCTTCAGTGGAGCTTGATCTGAGGTTTCCCATCACCTATAGCTATTAATCTATCGTTAAAGTCGGTTAAAGCGTCTGCTCGCAATGCGGGAAACCTGGGTTCGATCCCTGGGTCGGGAAGATCCCCTGGAGAAGGAAATGCAACCCACTCCAGTATTCTTGCCTGGAGAATCCCATGGACAGAGGAACCTGGTGGGCTACAGTCCATGGGGTTGCAAAGAGTCGGAAACGACTGAGCAACTTCACTTCAAAGTCATCAGAGAGTGGACTACTTCCGACTGCTTCCAAGANTTGGGGGCAGGAGGAGAAGGGGACAACAGAGGATGAGATGGCTGGATGGCATCACTGACTCGAAGGACGCGAGTGTGAGTGAACTCCGGGAGTTGGTGATGGACAGGGAGGCCTGATGTGCTGCAATTCATGGGGTCCCAGAGTCGGACACAACTGATCGACTGAACTGAACTATCTATTTTATATATAGTATCAATAGCGTATATATATAAATCCCAATTTCCCCCCACCACCCTCCTTTTCCTCTTATTATCCATACATTTGTTCTCTACATCAGTGTCTATACTTTTGCTTTACAAATAAGATCACCTATATCATTTTTCTAGAATCCTCATATTTGTGTTAATATATAGTGTTTGTTTTTCTCTTTCTGACTTACTTCACTCTGTGTGACAGTCACTAGGTCCATCTGCATCTCTGCTACTAATCCAATTTCCTTCCTTTTTATAGCTGAGTATCTAATTTATTCTTTACACAATTACACTTCATTTGTTCAACAAACATTCCCTGGATGTTTAATAATAACTAGGGCCTACGGGGTGCAGAATTGAAGAAAGCAAGATTTCAACAAGAGCATACAACTTTTAGAAGATGAAAAGCACTTGTTAGTAATTATATGGTGAAATGCTCCTCCTAATGATTAAAGGAAGGCAACGTTAAAACAGTGGTATTTTTAAATCTTTAGATCAATAGAAATTGGCATCCTATATTTGTGAGGGTGCAGAGAAACCAGCATTCCCATACACTGTTGTTGGAAATAATAGATTGATACCTCCTCCTTAGAGATCAATTTGGTAATATCTATTAACATTTAAAGTGTGCTTTGATATTTTTGGACAGTGGGAGAAAATATTTGCAAACTGTCTAACAGCTGAGTGACTAAGCACACAGCACATCCCACAATAGACTTGTATCCAGAATATATAAAGAGCACTCACAGCACAACAATAAAAAGATAATTATTAAGAAATGGACAATAGAAACTTCCATGGTAGTCCAGTGGCTTAGAGTCCAGTTTCCCAATGCAGGGGGCCCAGTTTTAATCCCTGTTCAGGGAACTATCAATAGATCCCACTTGCTGAAACTAAGCATTCCCATGCCAAAACTGGAAGATACCACATACCGCAACTAAGACCTAGGGCAGACAAATAAATACATTTTTTAAAGAAAATAGGCAATATATTTGAGTACACATTTCACCAAAGACATTGGATGGGTAATGAGCACACAAAAAAATACCCAGCACAGGGAAATGCAAATAAAAATCTACAATGATGTAATGCTATAAAGTTACCAGAATGGCTATAATCAACAAGAGAAATATAACAAGTGTTTATGAGGATATGATAAAAGATTAGAACCCGTATACATTTCTGGTCAGAATGTAAAATGCTGCAGTCACTTTGTATTTTTGTTTATTTGAATTTTATCTTGTACTAAGGACACTTAAAATGAGATCTACCCTCTTAGCAAATTTTGCATACACATACATTATCATTGACTATAGGTACAATGTACAATGTTATACAGAAGATTTCCAAGAGCTTGTTAATCTTGCTTAAGTCAAACTTTGTCCACTTGGTTAGTAGCTCCCAGTTTGCCCTTCTTCCTAGCCCCTGGCAACCGTCATTCTTCTATCTGAGTTTATGAATTTGACAATTTTAGATATGTCATGTAAGTGGAAATATGCAGTATTTGTCTTTCTATAACTAGTTCATTTCACTTAGCATTATGTCCTGAAGTGTCATCCATCCCGTAGCGTACTGCAGAGTTTACTTCTTTATTAAGGCTGAGTAGTACCCCATGTATATTTATTTGTTGTTCTTGTTGTTTGGTCACTAAGCTGTGTGCTACTGTTTGCAACCCCATGGACTGTAGCCTGCCAAGCTCCTCTGTCCATGGGGTTTCCCAGGCAAGGATATTGGAGTGGGTTGCCAATTCCTTCTCCAGGGGATCATATATATATATATATATCCACTTACCTGTCAATGACAGTTGTTTCCACATCTTAGTTACTTACTGTTGTGGAACCAAACTGAAAGGAATCACTTATGTCAGGGAAAAAATGGAGATGGTCAATGCAAGCACATAAGGAAAACTTAACCTTATAGAAATTTACACTCTCAGAAGTCAGCAGAACACGCCACCCAATCTTCAACGCCAAGTCTGTTCACACTATTTCTAGATTCCGCACCACCCCCTCCCCGACTCAGCTACCTTGATCCAAATAAGGAGGACCACCAGACAACCAATTAGCTGAAAAAAACAAATAAGTTCCACATTTATTCCATAAAAATTCCTTAGTCTGTGAGCAACTCAGAACTCATTGCTCCTTGTAGCCTCGAGTTTCCTGCCTTGCATGTTGAAAGCCTTGCAATAAACTCATCTTTCTGCTGTTTTGTTTTCAGTATGCGGGGTTTGAATTTGTCAAAAAACAAATTCTGTGAATAGTGAAGCAATGAATATGGTGATGCTAATATTTCAGCTCTTTTGGATAAATGCCCAGGAGTGGGGACACTGGATTAAATGGTAATTTAATGTTTAAATTTTTGAGGACTCTCCATACTGTTTTCCATAGTAGCTGCACCATTTTGCATTCCCATTAACAACGTGCAAGGAAAAAAGTGTACAAGGATTCCAGTTTCTCCACATCTTTGATATTGCTTGCTGTCCTGACAGGTGTAAGGTAATATCTCATTGTGGTTCTTATTTACATTTTCCTAATGATTAGACCTTTGAAATATCTTTTCATATGCCTGTCAACCATTTGCACATCTTATTTGGAGAAATGTCCATTCAAGTCCCTAGCTCATTTTTAGATCATGCTATTAGTTTTCTGCTATTGAGATATAGGAGTTACCCACATATCTGGAAGATTAGCCCTTTATCAGACATCTGGTCTGCAAACATTCCCTCCCATTCCATAGACTGCTTTTTCATTAAGCTGACTGTTTTCTTTGCTGTGCAGATGCTTTTTATTTTTATGTAGTTCTACATGTTTATTTCTGGTTTTGTTGCCTGTACTTTTGGTGTTATTAAAATGTGCTTACAGGGAATTCCTTGGTGGTCCAGTACTTAGGACTCAGTACTTTCTCTGCCTGGCCCAGGAGCTAAGAGTCCCCAAGCCATGGGGCTAGAAAAAAAAAAATTNTCTGGTTTTGTTGCCTGTACTTTTGGTGTTATTAAAATGTGCTTACAGGGAATTCCTTGGTGGTCCAGTACTTAGGACTCAGTACTTTCTCTGCCTGGCCCAGGAGCTAAGAGTCCCCAAGCCATGGGGCTAGAAAAAAAAAAATTGTTACATTTTTAACCTGGAAATTTAACTTCCAAAAATGTATCCTATAGCAATTCTTACATAAATAAATATTTACTGCAGTTTTTGTTGTTGCAGCTGCTGTTTTTGAAATAGAAGCAACACATATCCAAGGATAAGAGCTTTAACTACAAGGTAGACATTAAAAAAAAAATGAAAGAGATCTTTTCACACCAACTTTGAAAATGTTCAAATATATTGTTAAGTGAAAAAGAAAGTTGTGTAAATGACTTAATTTTTGTTTAAAAAATAACCTTCTGTATATTCATTGGAAAAAAAAAAAAAACCTGAGAGAAAATACACTGAACTGTTAATAGTTAAATATGGGCTAGGAAGAAGAGAGGGAGTAGTGCATAAGGAATGTCCAGTTTTTATAGTACATTTTTATTTTTGGAATAGTCCTGTATTACTTTTGTAAGCAGACAACAATACAAGAAAATTTTAAGGGGATGACGTCTTTACTAGACATGTTCACTTTTGTGGGTCATTTCAGAGGTTTCATACCCATTTTATAAACGAGGTTCTGAGAAATAAAGTGATTTCAAGGTCACAGAGCCCGCCAATTCTCCCCCAGAGGTCACTTGACAGTGAGCTGACAGGACCCGCCCGAGCAGAGAGATGGGACCAATCACGTTTGCTGTGAGGTCACTTTGAAGGCCTGGGATTGGTGCTAGTGTCTTAAGCGGAGCCGGCGGTCAGCAAGCCGGGCAGCTGCGCGAGGCAGAAAGCTCGTGAGGGTGGCGGGAGGCCTGGGGGTCGGTCTAGGGGCACCAGCACTCCGTGCCTTAGCATCGGATGGGCTAGCCGTAGAGACCTGCCTTTCCGGCTGTGGTCAGTCAGCCCCCCAAGCCCGTGCCCGCATAGTCTGCAGCCGTTCTCCCTGCATCTCTCCCACAGAGCACAAGGAAAGGCAGGTCTCAACCCTGCTCAGACTCCTTTTCAGCGGCGATGATTACACATCACAGTCTCCGTATGACCTGCCTGATCTAAAGCTAACACAAGCGATCGGAGACAGGCCTCACGCAATCTCTGCTTCCCTGCCCATTCTTGAATCTCCCGCCGCTATGCTGCTGAGCTGAAAAGACCCCTGCCTTATAGAGAAAAGGAGGGAGGGAGGTCCAGAGAAAGGAAGGGGTTTGGCTCAGAGCACACAGTGAGTTAATGACAGTACCATGGACCCTTCCTTCAGGACAGCAAGTTTGATGGTAACCTTTCCAACTTTATCTCTACCTCCTCCTAACAAACACCTTCATTCTTTTCTGTCTCTGACTTCCTCTGTGTCTCAAGCCCATAAAACATCTGAAGCAGCAAGTTTTATCAAGAATGATAAAGACTTTAGAATCCCACACTTCCTGTAAGACCTTGGACTTATCTGCCCTTATTTTCCTCTCTGCTGTGGGATATTGTTCACTCTGCTGCTGCTGCTGCTGCCCAGCCGCTTCAGGACTCTGTGCGACCCCATAGACAGCAGCCCATCAGGCTCCCCCGTCCTTGGGATTCTCCAGGCAAGAACATTGGAGTGGATTGCCATTTCCTTCTCCAATCCATGAAAGTGAAACGTGAAAGTGAAGACGCTCAGTCTTGTCCGACTCAGTGACCCCATGGACTGCAGCCCATCAGGCTCCTCCGTCCATAGGATTTTCCAGGCAAGAGTACTGGAGTGGGGTGCCATTGCCTTCTCCGGTTCTCTACTCTACCTTCTTAGAATAAATGAGAAATTGGGAGGCAGTTTGTTATAGAGCAGTGGTTTTCNCCATCAGGCTCCTCCGTCCATAGGATTTTCCAGGCAAGAGTACTGGAGTGGGGTGCCATTGCCTTCTCCGGTTCTCTACTCTACCTTCTTAGAATAAATGAGAAATTGGGAGGCAGTTTGTTATAGAGCAGTGGTTTTCAAAGTATGATCCCTGGACCATCACCACTGGAATCACCCAGGAATTTGACAGAAATGAATACTTTCTAACCCTACAACAGATCTCCTGAATCAGAAACTTCAGGGTCCAGCAATCTATGTCTTAACAAATTCTCCAGGTGATTCTCATGCATGCTAAACTTTGAGAGCCACTAGTATACAAAGGGTAAAACTACTGGGTTTGGAGTCAATTATCAGTTCTTCTAAAAGTGTCTTCATTCTGCCCAGTTCTATTTGGGAGTCCTCAGCCAAAGCATGTCACCTACATGCTCTTTACTTCACCTACCTGTGAAATGGAGGTAATGGTTCTATCTACATAACAGTGTTATTTATTCGTTTGTTCAACATATTTTTTTTGAGTGACTATTATATGACAATCACTCTTGTAGGTTCTACAGATACAAGAGTGAACAAAACAGGCAAAAATCTCTGACTTCATGTAATGTACATTTTAATGAGACTTTTGAGGATTAATTAATATAATTATGCTCATGTATAATGCTTAGTATAACATGGGGACATATTAAGCATTCAGCAAGTGGAAGCTATGATGGAAAAAGCACTTGGAAGGAGTGAAATGTTCTATTAGACTAAGTTGTGAACTAAGAAATGTATGATTCATGCCCATGTCATCAAAATCTTACACAGGACTTGGTGCTAAGTAGGGCTAGGTAAATATTTGATGAATATATGTACAAAAGTCAGGGATTAATGATCTCTCTCTTGTCTGACTGGCTTTCCTTTATAATCCTTTAGAGTTGACAGCTCACCAATAAGTCACACCCTCCATAAACCTTCCTCTCTTCCTACATTTGTTTATTTCACTCGATCCAGTTATTGAAAGATAATTTTCTCCACATTAACATGTGTTATGGGTCTGAAATGTAGTTGTTGTATGATAAATCTATATAGAGTGAATGAATGGATGCCAGAGAAGCATAGATATATACCGGAAATACCACTGAAATAGGAATCAGAAGGCTCCAATTCTAATTCCTATTCTGCCTCTTCTATAATATTTGGTCTTAACTTAAATCTGTTTTATTTTCAGATCCCCAGTCCCTTCATCTGTAACATGGAATTTACAATCCCAACTCCACCACAATCCTAAGAGGAGCATTTGATACCTAAGTTTTAAGAATGTCTCACACAACCATGAATGTGTGATCTCCTTATCTTACTTCTCAAGAAGAATTGCTAAACACAGTAAAGGAGATAATGTATATCTCTTTGCAAACCTTAAAACACTGTAAAAATTAGATACTATTTCAAATCAAATAATCTATAACCTATAGAATTTATAGTTTGGAAACATCTCCTTATCCTTGCAACTGAAAGGGTGATCTGCAGCCTTGGTACCACTTGAGCTCCTCGTAGGAATGCAGACTCTTGAGCCCCACCCAAACCAACTAAACCAGAATCTTCATTTTAACACCTGCCGCTGGCTCAGTGGTATAGAATCTGCCTGCAATGCAGGAGACTGCAGTTTGATCGCTGGGTCAAGAGGATCCCTTGGAGGAGGAAATGGCAACCCACTCTAGTATTCTTGCTGGGATAGTCCCATGGACAGAGGAGCCTGGCAGGTTTCAAGAGTCAGACACAGTTTATCGACCAAACCACCACCACCATCACCACCATCTGGTGATTCAAATGCACAGTGAAGCTAGAAGCACTGCTGTAAATCAGGGGCTTCTCAGGTGGCTCAGTGATAAAGAATCTGCCTGCCAATGCAAGAAGCTCAAGAGATGCAGGTTAGATCCCTGGGTTGGGAAGATCTCCTGGGGGAGGAAATGGCACCCTAATTCAGTATTCTTGCCTGGAAAATCCTATGAACAGGAATTGTAGGGTTTGTAGGGCTATAGTCCATGGGGTCTCAAAGAGTCGGACACAACTGAGCATGCACGCATGCTGTCAATCAGATTTATAGGACATAAGCATTGAAAAGATTTGAAGATCATCTTCAACTCTCTCGTTTTACAGATGAGTACACTGGAGCCTTGCGATGAAAGGGACTTGTCTTTCTAAAAGGCAGATCTGTGTCACCCACACCTCACGTTGCAAACCCGTGCTTTCACATTGCCCATATCCTTAGCTCAGCATCATCTGGCTGCTGCTGACTCCTCAGTTGATACCTCCCCATACAGACTAGACAAACCAATCACTCTGACCCCTACTCCTCTGCTCTAAACCCTTTGGGCTATTTTCTCTATGTGGGCTCCCCTTTCCACTTCACTCCAGGCTCTTGCCACCAGCTCAAACTATGACAGCCCCCAGCTTTCATTTAGGACACTTATCTAACCTTTATGGTTGACAGTGGGCACGGTTAGCCAGCTGAGGTCTCCTCTGCCTCCTGAAGCACTGTGGTTATTATCTGTTCTTACATTACTTATTTTACGAGGAGACTGTGAACTCCTTAAGGATGGAAACCAGGGTTCAGGTTCCAACACAGAGTCAGGCACCTTGTAAGACCTCAATTTATCCCAATGTGACTAATGTTGTCTAGCATGTCTTCCAGGTCCAACTTTCTACATTTTCAACTGTGAAACCCCAGAGAGCAAGGACTTGATATTCCTTCTCTTTCCATCTCACTCATGAGGCTCCATGTATCTGAGTACAGTAGGCACTGACTCACCACCCAGGCTGACTTGTTCAGCTGTAGGTGACAGTAGACATTCCCATGATGTGCCCCTCAGAGAGGTTCGCTGAAGCATGTTCAGGGAAGTCCAAGTGACACACAGGTTGCAACACCAAGGGTATGGAAAGGATTAGCCTTCAGAATAAATCACTTCAACTCTGCGCTGAGATCGAGTGCCTTCTAAAAATGCTCACAAGAAAATGAAACCCTCCTACTGTGGTGGGAATGTAAGTTGGTGCAGCCACTATGGAAAACAAGAATAGTTTCTTTAGAAAATTAAAAAATAAAGTTGCCATATGATCCAGCAATCCTACTCCTAGGCATGTATCTGGTGAAAACTATAATTTAAAAAGATTCATGCACCCAAAACTTCATAGCAGTGCTATGTACAATATCCAAGACAGGGAAGCAACCTAAATGTCCATCTACAGATAAATGGATTAAGAAGATGTAGTATATTTACACAATGGAATATTACTCAGTCATTAAAAGAATGAAATCTTGCCATTCGCAGCAACATGGATGCACCTGGAGATTATCATACTAAATGAAGCAAGTCAGAAAGAGAGACAAATACCATATGATATAACTTATATATGGAATCTAAGATACTACGTAAATGAATATATTTTTGAAACAGAAACAGATTGACAGACATAGAAAAACTTACGGTTTCTAAAAGGGACAAGGGATGATAACAAGGATAAATTGGGAGTTTGGGATTAGCAGATACAAACTATTATATAGAAAATAGATAAACAACAGGTCCTACTGTTTGGCACAGGGAACTATATTCAATATCTTCTAATAAACCATAATGGAAAAAGATACAAAAAAGAATATGTACATGTATGTATAACACTACATATTATACACACACATGTATGTATAATGCACGTATACATGTATGTAACATACATATAACATGCATACATATATACACATGTGTGTATAACATTTACAGAATCATTTTTCTATATACTAGAGACTAACACATTATAAATAAACTATGCTTCAATTTAAAAACTAAAATAAAAATTTAAATGTACAGAACAAAAGTATGTACTTTGCAAAATTTTTAAAAAACTGTTCACAAGATTTCAAGCTGTGTCCCAAAAGTCAATTCCTGAGGCTTCCTATCTCCATACAAGAACTGATACAAGTAGGTGCTCAGTACATGTTGATGAATGAATAAACGATTGAATGGGTAAAGTGTTTTGGATTTCTAAATGTAACCAAATGCTTTCAAAAAAAGCAGTTGTGGGAATTCTCTGGTGGTCAAGTGGTTAGGAGTCTGCACTTTCACTTCTGAGGGCTTGGGTTCAATCTCTGGTAGGAGAACTAAAATACCACAAGCCACATGGCTCCACCAAAAAAAAAAAAAAAGAGAGAGAGAGAGAGAAAGAAGCAGTTGTGTAGGGAGGGTTATAACCAAATGTCACATAGCATTAAAGATGAAGTGTTTAAGTTCTTTACCTTTGCCCACAAGCTCTGTGCAGTCTGACCCAGCCTGCCTTGCCGGCTTTGTCTCTTCCCCTCCCATACATACAATTTTTGCCTTGTCCCAAAAGATCTGTAGCCCTTAAACATATCATCTGCTTTCATGCTCCAGTGCCTTCACACACATTTTTCCTCTACCTAGAGTCCTTTCTCTTCCCCTCTTAATTTAGGTAATTCTTATTTGTCTTTCAAAGACCTGGGCAGCCTGGGAAAGCCCGCTCCTGGGAAACCTGCTCTGACTGCGCAGCCGCGCTAGACGCCCCTTCCGTGCTCTGGTAGGTGCCTGGCTCCTTTTCAGAGTGCTGATCATATTCTTTTGCTGTTGTCTGCCTTTTCCCCCCAAAGATTTGAGCACCTTGAGGACAGAGACTAGGTCTTATTTATTTCTGTGTCCTCAGTGTCCAGTATATGACATGACAGAAAAGAGAGTTATTTATTGGGCACATTATCCAGCGGTAAGAATGGAGAGTGAAAGAGTTACCAGTAGTCAGCACCTTTGTCACCCATAGAATTCCATGCTTAAGAAGAGCTTTGCAGGGACTTCCCTTGTGGTCCAGTGGTTAAGAATCTGCCTTGCAGTGCAGAGGACACAGGTTTGATCCATGGTTGGGGAACTTAAATCCTATATGCCATGGCAACTACACCAACATGCTGCAACTACTGAAGCCAGCGTGATGCAGAACCCATGTGCCACAACTAGAGAGTCCACAAACCACAGTGAAAGATCCTGCACGACACAATTAAGCTCCTGCATGTGGCAACTACACCCAACTTCACCAAATAAACAAATATTAAAAAAAAACAAGCAAACAAAAGACCCAAGAGACCTCAACCTTAACTCCAAGTTTGCAAGTTAATTTAAGAGTACTTGTTTTAACGGTAATGTTTGGCAGAAACCAACAAAACACTGTAAAGCAACTATTTTTCAATTATAAATAAATGTTTTAAAAATGAGTACTTGTTTAAAAAAAAGATAGAAGATCTTTGCAAAGCCTCATTTAATATTTGTTGATGAATAAATTGTTTAAACACATATGAAAAAGGCTGGGACAGTGAATAGTAAATGACAGGCAAGGACGCCTGGGGAAGCAGAATTTTACCACCACCACCATGACCACTATCAGCCCACCCTACCGCAAGTCCATAGTAGACGAATGAGTAGGAGGACATTGACAGATGACCCTCTACAGAAGGGCACACTCGTGACAAGACCCCAATAGTCTGATTGGAATGACTATTCCAAACTAGCTGCCACATTTTCCTTTCTCCTACCCCACCCTGACAGAGAGTTACAGAAGAGTTAATGACAAGAAAATATCATCTGGATCAGTTACCAAACCTGAAAATCAAGTCAGTTTTACAACCTAGAGAAATTCACTCCTCTAAACTTCAGTTTCTTCATTGTAAGAAGAAATAGAAATACCTAGTTTGCAGAATTGGCAGGAGGACTTTATAATAATAGTTAATACTTATATATCATTGCAAGTCCTATTATAATACAAATATATTATTGCATGTTATATATGTGTATGTACATATATGAATAGTAACTCAATTAATCCTTACTAGAACTCTATAAGGTAAGCACAATTTTCATGTCAATTTTATAAATAAAGAAGCTGAGACACAGAAATATCACAAAACTTCGGGGTTTCCCTGGTGATCCAGCGGCCAAGACTTCACGTTCCCGATGTAGGAGGCCCAGATTTGACCTCTGGTCAGGGAATCAGATCCCACATGCCATAATGAAGGCTGAAGGTCCCGTATGCTGTGCAACTAAGACCTGGCACAGCCAAATAAGTAAATATTTTTCTAAAAAAGAAAGAAATGTCACGTAACTTTTCCAAGATCATTCAGCTGGAAAGTGTGGAGCAGGGAGTGAAACCCAAGCATATTGTTTTGCTCCAGAGCCTTTAATCGTAGCAAGATCTTAACAGATCTATACTCTGCCTCTTAAGATAATTATGTGAGAGTGAAGATGTCTGGCTCACAATAGTACACAATAGTACATAAGAAACAATGACCATAAGTAAAGTAACCCATGACCTGAGATGACATAAAATGGATTCATATTAAGAGGTACAATATTACCTTATTACTCTTTAAAAATGTCTTATCTTTAAACTATAACATAGTGTTTATATACCAGTCACATAGTTTATGTAATAGTTTATGTAATGGTCACACAGTCCTGTGATTGGAAGACTATTTTCTGCTTGAACAATCTGGGTTATTTTAAGATGCCCTAAAGGTAAGCTGCCTTTGCCTTCTCCTGAGGAACTGAAACAAGTTCTTAGCACGTCATCCAGAAAACTTTTGAGGGCCTTGAAGATCTCATGAAATTAATTCCTCCAGTCAGGCCCTGAAGACAGAGACAAATTGAATCCAGTCAATGCTCTCAAGGAACTCACAACTAAATTGGGGAGACAAACAAAAGAGATCATCTCAATATAACACTGTTACATTGGAGGGAAGCTTGTAAAGGACATTTAACTTAATTATGGACAGAGTGATCAGGGAAGACCTTTCAAGAGAAGAAGACACATGAAGTCTAGTATGAAAGGGCAAGTGAGACATTTGAAGACATCAAGAAGGGGTTTCTTGGTAGAGGGAATGTTATGAACAAATGAATGAGGGCTTGAAATAACACTGTATATTCCAAGAACTACAGTACTGTAGTTCATGATGGCTAGAACAGAGGAGGAGTCATGAAATGGTAGTGCCAGACAGAGGCAGAGGCCAGACGGGAAAATGCCTCCGTTGTCAAATTAAGGGGTTTGGCCCTAATCTTACAGGTGATGTACAGCCATTGACTCAAGTCCCATACAAAAATATAATATGGTTTAAAAGATAATCTTGGTAGCAAAGGTGGGTTAAATGAGAGGTTTAAGACTATAGATAGCTTTTAAGCACATGAAAAGATACTCAATATCATTAGTCATTAGAGAAATGCAAATTAAAGCCATAATAGATATCATCTCACACCCACTGGGATGCCCATAATAAAAAAAGATGAACAACAACAAGTGTTGGCAAGGATGTGGAGAATTTGCAACCCTCATACATTGCTGGTAGGATTTGAAAATGGTGCAGCTGCTTTGGAAAACAGTTTGGCATGCCATCAAAAGTTAAATATAGAGTTCCATATGACCCAGTAATCCTACTTCCAGTTATATACTCAAGAGAAATGAAGACATAGATTCACATAAAAACATTTACATGCAGTTCTATAGCAGCTTTATTCATAATAGCCCCAAAATGGAAACAATCCAAATATTCATCAGCTGATGAATAAACAGAATATGGTACATCCATATGGAATACATAATGGAATATTGTTCAGCCATAAAAGAATATAAAGTCTTGATACATGCTACAACAGATAAGCCTTGAAAACATAATGCTAAGAGGGAAAAGTCAAACACAAAGGGTCACGTAGCATATAATTCCATTTATATGAAGTATTTAGAATAGCTAAGTTCATAGGGATATAGATTAGTGGTTGCCAGGGGCTGGGGGTAGGAAGGAACGAAAAGTGACTGCTATTGAGAACCCCTATATGTGTCGCTTCAGTTGTGTCCAACTCTTTGTGACCCTTTGGACTATATAGCCTGCCACTTCCTCTGTTCATGGGGTTCTCCAGGCAACCATACTGGAGTGGGGTGCCATGGCCTCCTCCAGGGGATTTTCCCAACCCAGGGATCCAGCCTGCGTCACATCTCCTGAGTTGGCAGGAGGATTCTTTGTCAGTAGTGCCACCCTGGAAGCCCTCTNCTACTTGGCCCCCTTTCATCATTTTATCTCCTCTCCGTATCATTTCTCCCCTTCGTCCTCCACCATCCACATTTCCTCTCCCCCTTATTGGATGTCCTCTCTTCCGCGCTCTCACAGCTGTCCCCATTTCCTTCTACGGGATTCAAGGGTCTAAGCAGGAACAATTTGAGGGCGGTTGCTTCCCAGGAGCTGTTGGGCGGGCAGATAGGGAGTCGGAGGCTTTCTTCCTTTGCTTTTTTGTCGAAGGAAGGGAGTAGATTGGAGGAGCTTGCAAGCCTGATTACCTAATGTCTTTGCAAAAACTGAGTGATAGTGTGTTTTGGAGCGGCGGAGTGAGACGTGGGGTGCGGGCCGGTATGCATACTATGGCCTTATGAGATATCTAGCTTTTTGATAGAAGTAACTTAAAATGTTTTAAATTGAATATTTATTTTGAGCATCTTTTATTGTGGAAGTATAGTTTGAGAAATTTAAAAATACTTATTTACAGGCTTTTTTGTTACTCAGAACAAATGGTTTGTTTTTGTTTGGAGACTGAGACCAGAGCATCTGGAGATGGAAAATCAGCTTGGCAGTCAGTTTGTGACAGTCTCCTTAGTGCCTCTATTATATTCATTTGTTTTACCCTCTCTGCTTTTAGTTGGGAGAGACTTACATTTGCAGATTTTCTCTCTCCTTCCTGTTTGAAGCTTCATTGGGTCTTTCATTGAGTTGGGTTACACATGGTTTGCAGTTCATTTAATTAATCAGTTGCTCCAGCATATGCAGCAATCTAAATGTCAGTCTCTGGGAGGAATAAGACATTCTAGTTAAAACAAAGTCCTGGTAATTATGTTCTCCTAGGAGGATAGTCAATTTCTGTTTTTTTTTCCCCTGTTTTTTGAAGAGTGGTTCAAAGTTACTTAATTTGTGAACTTTCTCTAACTCACTGACTCTGCATTTTTAGGTGGTTATTCTCCAGTGTCTGCCTGCACAACCCTTCATACTCACAACCCATCACACAGCTATTGTATGTTAATCTGTTTCTTCCCCTGAAGTGTGAGTTCTACACAGTTATTCCCAGTGCCCAGACCAAGTAGGTGCTTGAAATGATTTCACTTTATGGTCTTATTTTTCCTGACAGATGTGATCTTGAACTGAAATTTAAGAAAACTAGTGGGCTACTCAGAAAGAATGAGTTTGAGATTCTTATTTTTGGTGCAGAAAGGAAATTTATTAAGATGTGACCTTTTCAGAATAAAGAGCTGTCCCAACAGATACACCAAATGGCTAGATTTTTGAAAGTGTTAGCCTTCCCACAGAGAGTGAATGTATGAGTACAGAGGGAGAAGTTATAAACTCCTTTTTGGGGGTTTAGGATCCAAGTGTTTCATTTGAGCTGGGCTTGAGAAGTGAATAGGGTTTATATAGATCATTTTGGGTAGGGGAAGAATGTTGTGAATGTGAATAAAAAGTAATGAGGATGTATTGTAGGTAGTAGGATTACTTTTATGTGGCATGAAGAATGCAGGAATGAGGATGTGTAGTAGGAAATGAAACTAGAATTAGATATATTAGACATGGTTATGGTTTAGACTGTCTCCAACTAACTGGATTTTTCCTTGTTAAAATACATACACACAGTGTAAAAGTATATGTATAGGAGAGTTGAAGAGAAGGCAAAATTTTAGCTTATGAGCTAAAAATTATTTGTAGAGGCTACTTAAAAAAATTTCCTGGTGTAATAGGCACTCAATAAATAGAACCAAATATTATGATAAAGCTTTGTGTTTTACATTTTTCAAAATTTTCATTGTTAGGTTGTGTTTTGAATAGTTGATGTGTCTAAGACAGGGGTTCTCAAATTTTATCATGAATCAGAATTACCTGGAAGGTTTGTGGTCTGCCAATTCTAGAGTTTGATTTATTAGGTCTGGAGTAGGACCTGAGAGTTTGCATTTCTAACAAGTACCATGTCATGCTGGTGTTCCTGAACTATAAGCCACATTTTTGAGAACCAATGGTTTAAGATGTAGTCCTTTTTATTCATCTAACAATTTTTGGACTGCCATTGACTGGTGGCATTGAGGATATTGCAAGTAATAAAATGGATGTGGTCTCTGCTTTTTTGTATGTTTTGTCTGTGGACAGTATAGCATCAAGCAAAAAGAGTAATTATAAATGTGAAGAGTGCTGAAAAAGGAAAAGTGGCAGGATCATGATATGGGAAAGTTAGGGATGGCTTCCCAGAGGGTCTTACTTTTAGGAGAACCCTAAGGGACTAAATGACAGGAGTTGAGTTGTGTTGTAGAAAACCTGTTTAGAAGGAATAGCATATGTGAATGACCTAGTACTGTCTTTTGCCTGCTTAACTGCGTATCTTGGAGTTCTCAGCTCAAGAAAGTCAGGGAAACCCCACCTCCCCTGCCTACTCATCAAAACAAAACCAAAACACCGCAAAGTCACACACTTCTGACAAGTCAGTCTCTTTGATAGAATACATATCAATTGTAATTTTATATTTCTTGCTATGATTTTTCAGTTAATATCTGTCTCTGCCGTCAGATTATAAAAATCATTGATACAGAAGTGACTTGACTAGCTTCTAAGGGCCAGGTGATGTTCTAGGCATTGTGGTTAAAGTGGTTTAAAAAAAAGAAAAGACAATAAACAAACATATTATGGGAATAGTTGTAAATGCTAAGAAGAAATAAAATCAGGGTAAGGTATAAAATTAAATATATTTGTGTGTGGAACTATTTCAAATGATATGGTTAGGCAGCAGCATTAATAGCTGCTATTTGCTGAACATAGCTGTGTATAAGACCTGTTTTGTGTCTCATATTGAGTCTTTAACACCTAAATAGCACCTGATGCATAACATGTGCTTAATAAATATTTGTTGAATGGATGGCTGACTTTGGGAAGGATCAGAAAGTCAGGTAGACTTCGTTGAGAAAGACCATTTCAGTTGGAGTTTTTACCTTTTGAGGGTTTGGAGTTTGAGAAGGAAAGCTATTCTTGGCAAAGGGACTGATATGAGTATAGAAGCTGAAACCGAAGGAGGCATGATATATGTGGGGAAATGCCTGCCGACGGGTTTGTTCCCTGGTCCTGAAGATCCCACATGCCACAGAGCGCCTAAGCCGTGCACCACAACTGTTAAGACTGTGCTCTAAAGCCCGGCAGCTGGAACACCGAAGCCCACAAGCCCTAGAGCCTGTGCTCTGCACAAGAGAAGCCGCAGCAATGAGAAGCCTACGCAGTGGCAACTGGAGAGTAGCCCCTGCTTGCTGCAACTAGAGAAAAATAAAAGCCCTTGCAGCAACAAAGACCCACATATTCAAAAATAAAAATTAATTAAAAAAATACATAAGAACTGACTTTTAACCTTAAATTAGGAATTCTTGCTTTTTTGTACTTTAAAAATCAGTAGGTCTTTTTTAAAAAATTACTTTTTATTTGACTATAGTTGATTTACAATATTGTGTTAGTTTCTGCTGTACAGCAAAGTTAATCAGTTATACATAGATTTTTTTTTTAGATTTCTTACCCATATAGCCCTGTGCTAGACAGTAGGTCCTTATTATAGTAGTGTGTATATGTCCATCCTAATCTCCCAGTTTACCCCTCCCCCTTTCCCTAATGGTAACCATCAGATTGTTTTCAGTATCTGTGACTCTGTTTTTTGAAGAAGTTATATATACCATTTTTTAAGATTACTTGAGCGCTATTATATGAAATTTGTCTTCTCTGTGTGACTTATTTCACTCAGTATGATAATCTCTAGGTCCAGCCATGTTGCTGCAAATGGCATTATTTAGTTATTTTTTTATGGTTGAGTAATACTGCTTTGTATCTGTATAATACATATTGTATGTGTATTGTACATATAAAGATAAAAAAATATCTTCTTTATTCATCTGTCCATGGACACTCAGGTTGCTTCCATGTTCTGGCTGTTGTAAATAGTGCTGCAGTGAACACTGTGGTGCGTGTACCTTTTTGAATTATAGTTTTCTCCAGATATTTGCCAAAGAGTGAGAGTGTTGGATTATATGGCAGTGCTATTTTTAGTTTTTTAAGGAACCTCCACTCTGTTTTCTGTGACTGCACCAGTTCATTCCCACCAACAGGGTAGGAGGGTTTTTCTTTTCTCCACACCCTTTCCACCATTTATTGTTTGTAGATTTTTTGATAATGGCTAGTCTGACTGGTGTGAGATGATACCTCGTTGTGGTTTTGATTTGCATTTCTCTAATAATTAGTGATGTTGAACATCTTTTCATGTGCTTTTTGGCCATCTGTGTGTCTTGTTTGGAGAAATGTATGTTTAGATCTTCCATCTGTTTTTTGATTAGATTGTTTGATTTTTTTTTTTAAATATTGAGCTGCATGAGCTCTTTGTATATTTTGGAGGTTAATCCTTTGTCAGTTATTTTGTTTTGCTTTTGGTTTTCTTGGTTGTGCAAAAGCCTTTAAGTTTAATTAGGTCCTGTTTGCTTATTTTTGTTTTGATTTTCATTTCTCTGAGCGGTGGATAAATAAAAATTAGTAGGTTTTTCTAATTTTTCTATTTATTTTCTAAATGACAAAATAAAAAGAATGCTCCCAGGCTGCTGCTTACAAGATTGTCTCCACAAATAAAACATTGGAAGTACAGATATTGCAGTAGTGCTTAGTCACTTAGTTGTGTCCAACTCTTTGCAACCCCATGGACTGTAACCCTCCAGGCTCCTCTATCCATGAGATTCTTCAGGCAAGAATACTAGGATAGGTTGCCATTTCCTTCTCCAGGGGATCTTCCTGACTCAGGGATCAAACCCGGGTCTCCGCGTTGTAGGTGGATTCTTTACCATGGGAGCCACCAGGAAGTATGGTTAGTTTACTTCTAATATTGAAAATCCAAATTGGATAGACTTATCATCACATTTCTTTTTTCAATACTTAAAAAATACTGAGATATCTTGATGTACCATTTAAGAGTACTGATAAGATAAATGCACTCATTTACTCCTATTTTGTCACCACAACTTATATTTCCTGTCTTTCTTTCACCAACAGTTCATTATAAGAATAAAAATAATATAAAATTACTGCATTGTTCAGTGTGTAAAAATGGAGTGTCTGTAACATGATGAGCCAGTTTCGTAATTTACACTAATTCACACATGTTCAGTAGATCAATTTTTCAGTTCAGTTCAGTCGCTCAGTCGTGTCTGACTCTTTGCGACCCCATGAATCACAGGGCGCCAGGCATCCGTATCCATCACCAACTCCCGGAGTTCACTCAGATTCACGTCCATCGAGTCCGTGATGCCATCCAGCCATCTCATCCTTGGTCGTCCCCTTCTCCTCCTGCCCCCAATCCCTCCCAGCATCAGAGTCTTTTCCAATGAGTCAACTCTTCGCATGAGGTGGCCAAAGTACTGGAGTTCAGCTTTATCATCATTCCTTCCAAAGAACTCCCAGGGTTGATCTTCAGAATGGACTGGTTGGATCTCCTTGCAGTCCAAGGGACTCTCAAGAGTCTTCTCCAACACCACAGTTCAAAAGCATCAATTCTT
>SJYV01044158.1:58976-77936 GCA_006410875.1 Neotragus pygmaeus
GGCCACTGCTGAGTTTTCCAAATTTGCTGGCATATTGAGTTCAGCACTTTCACAGCATCATCTTTCAGGATTTGAAATAGCTCAACTAGAATTCCATCACCTCCACTAGCTTTGTTCATAGTGATGCTTTCTAAGGCCCACTTGACTTCACATTCCAAGATGTTTGGCTCTAGATTAGTGATCACATCATCATGATTATCTGGGTCGTGAAGATCTTTTTTGTACAGTTCTTCCGTGTATTCTTGCCACCTCTTCTTAATATCTTCTGCTTCTGTTAGGTCCATACCATTTCTGTCCTTTATCTAGCCTATCTTTGCATGAAATGTTCCCTTGGTATCTCTAATTTTCTTGAAGAGATCTCTAGTCTTTCCCATTCTGTTGTTTTCACGAATGCCACAGGGAATATTTACTCCTGTATTTAGACATACTGGGCCACCTCATTGCAGAACAGAAAACAGTATTAGGCAACTCAATTCTTAAGAGTAGGGACCATGTTTCATGGTCTTTGGGTCCCCAGTACCTAGGCACAGTGCCAGGAATAACATCAATACTCAATATTTAACACACATGCCTACATATATACATACATAGCTTTATGAAGTGGCATCATAGCATGGATCTTAACCAGCCTCTAAAACAGATTTGAAGCAGATGCTTCACTTTTCATATTAAAAGCTATCTTTTAAGAATGTTTTAGGAGCAGAGGTTCTCNTTTGATCTCTGGTTCCTCTGCCTTTTCTAAAACCAGCTTGAACATCAGGGAGTTCACGGTTCACGTATTGCTGAAGCGTGGCTTGGAGAATTTTGAGCATTACTTTACTAGCATGTGAGATGAGTGCAATTGTGCGGTAGTTTGAGCATTGTTTGACATTGCCTTTCTTTGGAATTGGAGTGAAAACTGACCATTTCCAGTCCTGTGGCCACTGCTGAGTTTTCCAAATGTGTTGGCATATTGAGTGCAGCACTTTCACAGCTCAAACTATTCTGTTTTCAAAGGAGAATATTTTAAGTAATTTTTTCATTATATGGTAAAAAAAATACACAAATCAGTGTCTATTTGTACATAACTGAGTCACTTTGCTGTACAGCAGAGATTGGTACAACACTGTAAATCAACTATACTTCAATTAAATAAAACTTAAAAAATACAAAGCAAAATATCAATGTTGAATTTAATCATTGAGTCATCCTTGAATTAGGAAATTTTGGCTGGAATGCTACTTTTTTCATAGGTTCTAAAGCTAACCCTTAAAACACACAACCAGTAAGTAGCAGAAATAGTCATTATTTGTGGTGGAATAAAATATATTTTTAATGCTAGTAATTAATAGAGGAAAATGTTAAGACAAAGTCTTGAATACTGGGACATTTATTTAGAGAGCATGATCTCACACATTTAGTGAGCACACAGTATCAGATGATGTACTAATTAATCTTCTCAATTCCATGCGGTTGATGATGTTTTCTCAAGGCACAGTTAAGAAAACTGAGACTTAGAGAAATCAGGCAATTATGATCATATACTGAATAAGTGACTGAACAGGATTGAAGCACAGGTTTGTCTGACCCCTATGTCTGTGCTATGTCAAACACCTTCCCTGGACTCTGAGATTTTCAGAATCTAAACTGAATTCAAGCATTTAAAATATTTGTACTATTGTTTGCATTTTAAAAGTAATTTAATATTGAGAGACAATTGGTCAAAGAATGTGTATAATTTTATGGTTCTTAATCTGTCTTGCCAAATCACCTTCTGCGGAGCATTTGTAGAGTGTCAGACGTTGGTGGCATTCTGTCTTTAGCATTTAGGTACCTTTTTCATGTTGAAAAGCTTGAGACACATGACAAGAATATACTTTTAGAACACAATAATTAGGGGAAAAGCCCCAAAGGCTGGTGGAAATCATAATTCTAATAGCATCTGTTGGGCACTGAAAGTGTACATTTCAAGATATTATTGTGTACAGAGCATACTTGGTATGCATGTAAATTTGTGGATTCTTCATTCCACAAAAGAAACCTACAGTTTAGGGCCCACTAGTTTACAGTGGTCTTAGGGCTGCTGCAGCCACACAGATTGTACTGCACAACACAGGTAGCAACTGTACCTGTGGCCAGCAGTGGGTCTACAAATATCTGTATCCTGTGTACTTGGCAGCGTAAATCAAATCACATAGTGGGAGTCCAGCAAATAGTTCTGCGCAGTATACGAGGATTCTTAAGATCTAATTCTTTAATGAGCTAATCATTTTATGAGAAAAAGTCCTTGCATTTTATGTTCAGTTATACTGAGCACACATACTGTTTATCATGCCTCTAGTTTTGCTTAGACTCTTCCTTTAGCCTGGAATGCTGTCCGCTTGAGTATTTAACTTTCAAGTTCCTTTTAAGCCCTACCTCCTTTGTGAAGCCTGCATTTACCCTCAGGTAGCCTTGGGCTCCTCCTTTTCTTAGGCCTCCTTTGTACATTATATGTGCTTTGGGTACAGGAATTACTGTATGGTGTTACTATTTTTAATGAGGCTGGCTGTCTCTCCAGATTATGAGCTGTCTGGGGGTAAATACAGTATTGTGTTTTTTCAGCTTTATGTCTTAAACAGTTGGCGTAATTCCTGATAAAGAATGTGTGTACTTTGTAGAGAATTGCATAAGGTGAATGTTTACTGAGATGTGAGTCATGAAAAGGGGGGAAATAGATGAACACTTCGTACAGGTTCTCTGAGAGGGGAAAAAGAGTTTTGATGGGTAAGAAATTTTAGATCAGATAGTTTCTCTTACTAGCATAAATAGCAGTTTTGACCCGGGATAAACATTTCTTTTGAGAGAGTTCATCAGGAAGAGCTGGGGAAGAAGCCAGATGATTTTGAGATGAATTGCAAAGCACTATCCCTTTGTATAAACATTTACAAATTATTTGTCTATAATTTGTGGAGGTATCCTTCCAAAGAATAGAATATTTAAATACAGATAGTAAAGAATCGGTTACTTGTAAATGTAGCTGCTAAGTCACTTCAGTTGTGTCCGACTCTGTGTGACCCCGTAGACGGCAGCCCACCAGGCTCCCCTGTCCCTGGGATTCCAGGCAAGAGTACTGGAGTGGGGTGCCATTGCCTTCTCCGTGCAAATGTAGAGGGTAGTTAAATTATTTAGACGTCTTGTTAACTCTGTATAAAGATCTCTTTTCTTTTTTCCTATCTCCAGTGCTCCCTTGTATGAAAACTTTGCTTAGCCCTCAAAAGCATCTTCATGCATGTTCAGTGTCATAGTCTCCTTTTCTAAGGGCATTTTAAAAAAAGTTTCGGTGCTCTTGGTTATGTAATATCAGTTATTTTCTTTCCATAGGCCTTGTAGCCTTTGGCAAGTCGTTTCACCTCACTGTGCCTCCCATTTTAAGTCTAAAGTGAAAAGGTTGTATTAAATCCTCTCTCTGTGACCTTTTACACCTGTTAAAAACTGTAGTAAGATTGTAGCATGTTAAAAGTAAATATTTTAGTAAAGTAGGTACATTCTATTACCTGTGGTGGCAGACTGCTTTAATAGGTTGTAATTTCGGGTGAACCTGAACTCTTACATCCATTAATATACTATCCAACTTTTCGCAGCGGAAACCCTTCTTTCAATTATGTTAATATTTCCATAGTATGTTGGTATTTTAAAGGCATTTTCATACACATCCCATTTATTCCTCAGTGCCATTTTGTGAGGTAGTCAAGATAGAGGTTTAGCAGATAAGAAAACTGAGAAGTTGATTTCTTTACCTAAGGTCACACAGTTACTAAATAGCAGAGCTGGGACTGACTGCAAGCCCAGTGCTCTTTCCATTATTAACCCAGCTTCTCTGTTTACCATATTATATTTCAAAACTAATGCTAGTAGTTAAGAGGAAAATAATGCTAAAGTATCTCTTTGAGGTAGTGATTGCTATGATCTGCTCATCTGCTAAATGACTGCTGACCTGAATTTTTGTATTGTTTCATGGAATAGCTTTATTACATGAGCTAAGATGGAAGGGAAGGGGATTTATTTACCTTTGCAAGCCTTGATCTTTTGTAGATAGAAATCTAGCTTCTTGCCCTTTAACACAGAGCCGTTTACCGCACTGGCCAAGCCTTGAAGTGATTCATGTAAGAAGGTTGCCTTCATTTCAGTTCAGTCGCTCAGTCGTGTCCGACTCTGTGATCCCGTGAATCGCAGCACGCCAGGCCTCCCTGTCCATCACCAACTCCTGGAGTTTACCCAAACTCATGTCCATTGAGTCGGTGATGCCATCCAACCATCCCATCCCCTGTCATCCCCTTCTCCTCCTGCCCTCAATCTTTCCCAGCATCAGAGTCTTTTCAAATGAGTCAGCTCTTCGCATCAGGTGGCTAAAGTATTGGAGTTTCAGCTTCAACATCAGTCCTTCCAGTGAACACCCAGGACTTATCTCCTTTAGGGTGGACTGGCTGGATCTCCTTGCAGTCCAAGGGACTCTCAAGAGTCTTCTCCAACACCGCAGTTCCAAAGCATCAATTTTTCAGCGCTCAGCTTTCTTTATAGTCCAACTCTCACATTCATACATGACCACTGGAAAAAGCATAGCCTTGACTACACGGACCTTTGTTGACAAAGTAATGTCTCTGCTTTTTGATTTAAGTTGGTCATACCTGTAACTTTATTTGGTGTCTAGGGATCTCTGAAGAGTAGTTGGTGGTTTTTGCTTTTTTTTTTTTCTGGCCATATTGCATGGCATGTGACCAGGAATCGAACCCATGTCCCCTGCAGTGGAAGCCGGGAGTCCTAACCATTGGATGGCCAGGGAATTCCCTAGTATTTTTTAAAAAAGAAAATAACTCCCCTCAGTCCATGCCAAATAATTGAAAATATCTGTACCCTTGAGTACAATATACCTGTGCCTTTACTACTACCACTAGGGGGAAAAAACTCCATAATCTAAAAAGAAATATCCCATGGAGTACAACTATAATGAGGCATCAAAGATTGTTTCAATATCTTGAAGTGTCTTATATCCATGAAGTCAAATGACACTGTCTGCTTTTCAATCCCATTGTTTAATTTTATTGCTAGACTTGGGACTTAATATTTCTCTCTGAACATGTGGTCTCTTTCTCTAGGGGCAAATAAGTACTTTAAACACACCAAACAATAAATTTGTGTTGACTATTCATTTACTCATTCAATAAACATTTAGTGCCTATCTGTTAGACATTCTTGTTGGCTCTGGGAATATAGCAGTGAACAAAACATAGTGTTTGTTTTATGGAGTTTACATTGTATGGTAATAGCTAACAATTATTGAGCATTTATGGCTCCCTTGTTGGCTCAGATGGTGAAGAATCTGCCTGCAGTGTGGAAGACCCAGGTTCGATCCCTGGGTCAAGAAGATCCCCTGGAGAAGGAAATGGCAGCCCTCCAGTATTCTTGCCTGGAGCATTTCATGGACAGAGGAGCCTGGCGGGCTACATGGGCTCACAAAGAATTGGACACGACTGATTGACTCACACACACACACACACACACACAGACACACACACACACAGACACACACACTGAGCATTTAATATATGCCAGAACTTGATGTTTTTGAACTGTGGTGTTGGAGAAGACTCTTGAGAGTCCCTTGGACTCCAAGGAGATCCAGCCAGGTATTCATTGGAGGGGATCAGTCCTAGGTATTCATTGGAGGGACTGATGTTGAAGCTGAAACTCCAGTACTTTGCCCACTTGATGCAGAGAGCTGACTCTTTTGAAAAGACCCTGATGCTGGGAAAGATTGAGGGCAGGAGGAGAAGGGGACAACAGAGGATGAGATGGTTGGATGGCATCACCGACACGATGGACATGGGTTTGGGTGGACTCCGGGAGTTGGTGATGGACAGGGAGGCCTGGCGTGCTGTGGTTCATGGGGTTGCAAAGAATCGGACACAACTGAGCAACTGAACTGAACTGAGTCACTGTTCTAAGTGTCTTACACCTAAAATTTATTTATGGCAACAATCCTGTGAAGTAGGTACTGTTATTGTGTGTTTTTATAGATCAGGAAACTGAGGTACAGGGAGATTAAGTACTTATGCCTAAACTTACATCGTTTTGTAAGTGATAGAGCTGGCATTTTAATCCAGGCAGTCTGACTTCCAAACCTACACTTTTCACCACAGTATTTATTACATAGTCCCTCAGAGAGACGTCAGTAAAAAATTTATTTCAAATATTGAAATTGTCAAGTTTGTGATCTTTGTAGTCACCTGGTTGTTGGTCCAATCTTTAGGTAAAAATCATCCGGGGATTTAGAAAAAAACCAGTATCAGAGCCTTTTTGCCTTCTATTGGAGGATCTGTCAGTCCTAGGAACTTTTCGGATAGGAGGTAAGATCTTGAACCTGATTTATGAATCATAACCAAGACAACTCCAGAAAGCCAGGGCCCTAACACCTAACATCACGCCACTGGTGAAAACATAGACTAACAATACCTGCCTCGTGGTGGAGGGAAACAAAGGAGCGTACTTGTCTTGACATGGTCTCTGGATGGGAATAGTCTCTTTCGAGAATTTACAATCAGAGAACGTTCTGCCTTATGTGCCTGAAACTTGAACTTATATAACTTGTGCAAGACCATGGCTATTAAGTAGGAAGGGAACATTTACTGAGTAATTACTCTGCCAGGCATTGTGCTCAGGGCTTTAAAAACAGTTTCTCACTTCATCCTGACAATAGCACCATGAGGTAAGTACTAATATTATCCCCATTCTAGGAAGGATAGGACAGAGGATCAGAAAAGCTAAATAATTTGCAGTGTAACACCACTGAATTCAAATCAAGGTCGAGTATTCTTCCTATTAAGCACAGGGTCTTTGGAAACATCATTTCATTTTTGTGCCTCAGCTTCCTGAACTGTGAAATGAAATTTGTAATATTTTTCCTTTTACTTTATAAGGTTATTATAGATATCAAATGATATAAAGGATGTGATTTTGATTTTTTTACTGTTAGGTACTGTTCCTGGTATCATCCATGAAGTATTTTTTCCTTTTAATTAATTAATCAAAAGAGAGACCTCATTATTTAATAGTTTTGAAGTCCACAAGGTCTGTCTTGAGGAATTAAGGCAGTCTTACTATTTTTTGTATCAGATGTTTCCTGAAGTAGTTTCTTGAGAAATAAAATTAATTCTGAGATGTCATCTAGTAACTTACTAATTCATTCAACAGATAAGTTATCTGATGCATTTTTTGGGACTTTAGGTCCTAAGTATAAAGGATATATTTGTACTAAAAGAACTTTTGACATAAATATTTCCAGATTTAGACTTTGACAGTGTTTTGTAACTTGAAGAGGAAACATGCATTTTTCTTGGTGAAGAAAATGTCGGTAAAATTCCCTTGTAGTTATATTGTTAATATGGTTTTGCATTGGGAACCAGGAGGGATGGATAGGCTATGAAGTTTTTTTTGCCCCACTTACGTGGATCTTAGACAAAAAGCATTTGAGAACTACTAACTTTCCTTGAATTCGTAGTCTTAAGAGGGAGATGGCCATCTAAACAAGTAAAAATTATACAGTGGATAATTGTAATAGAACTGTATAGAGAATGTCATGTGATTATATCAATTGTATTTTGGGATATAAGGAACAGCTTCATGGAGCAGTGTGCATGTGTCCTGGCTCTTGTAGTATCGGTAGGAATTTGATAGATGAGAGGAAGAGAAGGGTATTCTAAGGAGAGGAGACAGGATGTTTTAAGGAAGGTAGGCATGACCGACTACCACTGGTGACATTTCTTCTCTGAACCTCAGCTTCTTCACCAAAGATAATCTCTTTTCTCGTTACTTCATAGAATCATCATAATGATTGTTTTCAAAAGACTCAATATTTATTTATTTAAAATTATTTTTGATTGCACTGGGTCTTCGTTGTTGCACACAGGCTTTGTCTGGTCTTGGTGAGCAGGCGTTACTCTCTAGTTGCAGCATGCGGGCTTTTCCCTGCAGTGGCTTCTCTCGTTGCAGAGCACGGGCTCTAGGTGCTCAAGGGCTCAGTAATTGTGGCTCATGGGCTCTAGAGCGCAAACTTGATAGTTGTGGCACATGGATTTAGTTCTCCTGCAGCCTGTGGGATCGTCCCAGAATAGGGATTGACTGGTGTCCTATGCATTGCAAGGTAGATTCTTAACCACTGGACTACCAAAAAGACTTTATAAATCGAAGAATTAGACAGCTGTTACATGATGAAGATGTGGACTTTCATCTTGGCTCTTGTAGCATGAGCTGTCAGTCTCATTATTTCTTTTTCTTCCTTTTCCTCATTTGAAAGCCTTCTGTGTCTCCAGGGAGGCCTGGTGTGCTGCGGCTCATGGGGTTGCAAAGAGTCAGACACGACTGAACTGTGTCTCCCCTAGGTAGTGTCATCTCAAGACCTCTCCTAACCTCCTTTCAGTCCAGTTGTTCTTCATTTTTGTTATTCTTTTCTTTTGTTGTTCCTTCAAGGTTCTGCTTTGTGGCATCTAAATACAGGAGCAGAAGAGAAGATAAGATACATGTTTGTATAACTAGCTTTAATAGCAGGAAAAATTCCTTAGTTGTTTATGTATAACTATTTAAGCTATGATCCATGTTGTTTAGCTTCAGAACAGTGTCATAATCTATGGAGTATAATCCTTCAGCCAAAAAGTCATTTAGTAAAACTCAGAGTTTTTATTTGCAAAATTTTTGAACACCTGAATAGAACAGAGTTCACAGATATATTTAAAATTTCTTTTTTATTTCCTATTTATTTTCCTTTATATACATCATAACCATCCCCCTGCCTTTCCCCTGAAACCTTTCTCAAGATGCCCTTCCCAACCCAGTCCATCACTGTTAGATGGTAAAACCTCAGAAATGTAAGACTGCATAGGGAAAGGGTGTAGGAGCAGTGGTGAGAAGTTACGTTATGACCAATTTAGGAAAAATAAAAATGTGTGTGTACATGTGTGTGGGTTTCCCTGGTAGCTCAGCTAGTAAAGAATCTGCCTGCAATGCAGGAGGCCCTAGTTTGATTCCAGGGTCCAGAAGATCCCTTGGAGAAGGATAGGTTACCTATTCTGGTATTCTTGGGCTTCCCTGGTGGCTCAGTTGGTGAAGAGACCACCTGTAATTCGGGAGACCTGGGGGGTTTGATCCCTGGGTTGGGAAGATCCTCTGGAGGAGGCCATGGCAACCCACTCTAGTATTCTTGCCTGGAGAATCCCCTATGGACAGAGGAGCCTGGTGGACTGCAGTCCATGGGTCTCAAAGAGTCAGACATGACTGAGCAACTAAGCACAGTACAGCATGTATATTTTCATTCATAATTAATATAATTTTAATTATATGTTTAATTAAATAGAAAAGGTCTATTATAGAGTCTAATATAAAAGGTTTGTTTTTACTAGTTTGAATACGTATATTGAAAAGTATGACTATCATTGATAAAACAGACACTGATTTTTGGTTATTTTGAATATTTGAAAAGCGCAAATGTGAACACAGCTCTTTTTTTCAACATTTTCACAAGTTTTTGCTTTTTTTTTCCTCTTATTTTTAATAACTGATACTTTTAAGGACTTCCCTCATGGTCCAGTGACTAAGATTCTGTGCTCCCCAAGCAGGGGACCAGTTTCGATCCCTGGTCAGGGAACTAGATTCCACATGCTGCAACTAAAACCCAGTCCAGTCAAATAAATAAATAAAAATAAATCTTATTAAAAAATAATAATTTGATACATTTAGAAGACCATAGAAAACATTTATGTAAGTCATGAAACATAGTAAACGAAAGTCNAATACGTCTTTGCCTTGTCTTTTTAGTCTTATTAGTGAGATCATGGGAGTATTCATTGCTATTTCATTTCTTATTTTCTAACTTTCTTGGGACAATTTCAGACTTACAGAAGTTGCAGAAATAACCTGAATTCTCATATAGACATTCACCCAAATCCTCCAAATGTTAGCATTTTATCTTGTATGCGTATCTGTGCTATTTTTACACACACACACACACACACACACACACACACACACACACTTGGTTAACAACTACTTTAAATCTTAAAAACTAGAATTAAATATGTTGGTTCAAGGCCTAATTCTGCTACATTTTTAACTCGATGAACTTGGGTACATTGTTCTTTCTGATCTCCAGTATCCTCATACACAAAATAGCGTCTATTACACCAGCTCCACAAGTCTGCTGTGAGGGCCAAATATATGTCAAAAGGATTCTGTAGGAATGCTGGTCAATTCAGAGAACACTCGGGTATCTAGGAGAGTGCCAGGCATTATGCTGCTGCTGCTGCTAAGTCGCTCAGTCGTGTCTGACTCTGTGCGACCCCAAAGACGACAGCCCACCAGGCTCTGCTGTCCCTGGGATTCTCCAGGCAAGAACACTGGAGCGGGTTGCCATTTCCTTCTCCAAGGCAGGAAAGTGAAAGTGAAAGTGAAGTCGCTCAGGCATGTCCAACTCTTAGCAACCCCATGGACTGCAGCCTACCAGGCTCCTCTGTCCATGAGATTTTCCAGGCATTATGCTAGGCACTGGGAATTCAGAAATCAGCACCTGTTTCCTGTTTGGTCACTTACTGCATCTTGTCAATTCTTCCTTCAAATTGTTTTTCACTTTGGACTTTTTTCCCCCCATTTTCTTTGCTTTTGCCTAATCCACAGCATTATCACCGCTTGTGTGAATCACTGTAACAACCAGCTGGTCCCCAAGTTGTTTTTTGGCATTTATGTCAGTGCCAAACTAATAGTTGTTCTGAGGTATGGTGCAGTGTGGGGCTTCCCAGGTGGCTCAGTGGTAAAGAAACCACCTGCCAGTGCTGGACCTGCGGGAGACTCAGGTTTGATCACTGAGTGGGGAAGGTCTCCTGGAGGAGGAAATGGCTACCCACTCTAGTCTTCTTGCAGGATAATCCATCCCATGAACAAAAGCCTGGTGGGGTACCATCCATGGGGTCTCAAAGAGTCGGACAGACTGTAGCAGCTGAGCACCTGGTGTGCGTGGGTGCGTGCGTGCTGTCACTTCAGTGGCGTCTGACTCTGCGACCCTGTGGACAGTAACCCACCAGGCTCCTCTGTCTATTGGATTCTCCAGGCAAGAATACTAGAGAAGATTGTCATTTCCTTCTCCAGGGGATCTTCCCAACCCAGAGATTGAACCCACGTCTCTCCCATGTTATAGTGGAAAAGATATAGACTTCATAATAAGAAGATCTGGAGTTCCACCTTTGCCCCACTTCTTACAAATAGTGTGACTCTGGGCAAATCTCTTTACCACTATTCCAATTTGAACTCTTTCTCTTTTAACAGGTAAATATCAGGGAGTATGCTGGGTGCAAAGGATATACAAAAAAGGTTAATATGTTCCTTGAACTTGAAGAGCATCATGATCTAGTGGGGGAGACAGATACAGTCATGAATAACTATGGTGTAACAGAAATTATAAAATAAACTGGCTTTGGAGCCAGATGTAAAGAGCAGCTTATGCAGTGGTAAAAGCACAGGCTTAGCTCTGGAGTCAGATCGCCCGGGGTCCAGGCCTGGCTCTGGCCCCTATTAGCTGTATCATCTTGGCAAATTAGTAACTCCTTAAGTTTCAGCGTCTTCATCTTCATAGGATAGGGGATACTGGTACAGTATTAATAAGGAAATGAAATTATGTATGTAATGTAGTTAGCATAGTTTATTGCATATACTACATAGCATATATGAACAAATAAAGCCCTATGATTATGGTATTATTGTAGTATAGTGGTTTAAGAGCTTGGATATATAGGTTTGGCCTCATTTTTTGGTTGGAGTTCCAGTTTATTAACACGCTGGCCGTGTGTGTGTATATCTGTATGTTTTTTTTTTCTTTAAACCTCACTTTCCTCATTAAAATGTATATTGTAATGGTGCTTGATTCACAGGATCTAGAAATTCAAAAAGCTCATGTATCTAAAGAGCTGTGAACCAGAATCAGAGACAGTGTTTCATGAAAAATGTGTGTGTGTGTGTGTGTGCGCGCGCGCGTGTGTGTGTGCGTGCGCTCTGTTACTACAGTGATAGCTCTTGTAATTTTTATTCTTGCTCTGCCTTCTGCCGGCTCTTTTATCTTTCACAGTAAATTAATCTTTCTGACCCTTAGTTTACCTATTTTGTTCAAAGCAGGTTGTTTTGAAGATTGCAAATGTATATATAAAGTTGCTGGATTGTGCCTGTCACCACACAGCTGTCATTCAGTACATAGTAGCTAATAGATAATGGTGCAAATTAATCTCCCAGGTGCTAAGTCAAATTAATTCTGCTCTGGAAATTAGGAAAGGCATCATAGAACTAGTGAGGTTTGACTGATTGCTAAAGGATGTGTCAGATTTTGCCACAGAGAAAGACTCATCTAAAAAAAGTTTCAGAGGTGTGAAAACGCTCCATACACTGCTTAGGAAGAGATGGTAAATAGTAGTTGCATTAGGGAACATTCAGTTTAGTGTATCTAGTTAGTAACATGTTTAGAGGGAAAATGAGGCTGAAAAGGATTCTCTAGGTCTCTTTTCCAACTTTCTACAGCAGAGGAAACTTGATTTCCTGGGAGATAGGGATTTACTTGAAACCAGTGTTACAGACAGTAATTTCTTGGTAATTTTGTGTTTTATCTTAAAATTCATGCAGTTTTTGCTTTTTACTTAATACATTTGTTTCAGTACAAAAATATTTTTATTTATTAGTTACGTAACTTGGTTCCATTTCCCCCAACCTCCGATACTCTTATCCCCTCAAATAATCTTTGAGTGTGTTTGATGTTCTAAATACACTCACCCCGGTTTCTTTCCCCTCCACCTGTGTTTACAGTGCTGTGCTTAATGCAGGGCCCCTCCGTCCAGAACCTAGTCCCCAGGAGGCTCCAGCAAATATTTAAGCTTTACCAAAAAACAAGGTAATATTTGGAAATACAGTTAAACCATATAGCCCATTCCATTTATTTATTTATGAAGTTCATTCATCTCTTCTATAAAATTGTTTTCTTTAGTTAAAAAAAAATGTGTCAAATTAATACTGTATTTTTAATCCCATGGCACACTCCTGCTGGGGAGCCTCTTGAAATGTGTTCCAAGCATGAGAACTGTGGTTATGGATGATATGGAACCTTTGAAATTTTTTTTAGAAGAGTGATAGGATAAAAGCTATGCAGTGAAGGGTTGGATTGGTCCAGATTGGGTAGAAGCCATTTCAATTAATTAAAAAGAACTTTCTCGTTTGTTCTTCCTAGAAATTTAGTCTTTGAACTGTGTGGGTTACCGTATGATCCAAACGAAATCAGACTTGACCTCCTCTCCCTCCTGTTTTTTTTCTAGTAGGAGCTTTGTTTTTGCCTTGCCTGGAGTGTTCCTAATTGGGGAAGGGAAAAATCTCCCTGAGCAGGAATTTTCAAGAGATGAATTGTTTAGACACCGAATTTCAGCTTCTGCTTTATCCTTTCTTTGTTTGTCCTGTGCTGCTGTTGTCTGTTTAAAAATAAAGGGAATTCCCTGGAAATCGTAGTGTTTAGAAGGTTCTTTAACTTTTCACCATAGGCCAGGTTCAATTCCTCGGTGGGGGACTTATGCCTTGATGCAGCCAAAAAAAAAAAAATTAAAATTACTGATCTCGTAATACTTCTGCGTTAGCTAAAAATACTGGAATTTAGGGAGTCACAGGTGGCAGTAGAGTTTTTGAAGGAGATCTCAGATAATCTGAGTATAGTTCTAATTTTGTCACTGGCTTGATACATATAACCTCTCTGTTCTTTTTCTTTAAATGGAGATGATTTTCCTTGTTCACATCACATAACTGCTTTCAGTATCAGGTGAGATAACATATTTAGAATTTATATATAAAGTTGAAAGACAGTATATTATGCTGGATAAGGGCATAGGTTCTTGGAGCTACATTTCCTGGATCTGCATCCTGACTCTGACCTTTGCAAGCTGTGTTGCCAGACATACTGCCATTATTCTGAGTTCTTTTGATCCTGTTTATCTCATTGAATCCTCACAACAACTTTATGAAGTAGGCATTATTATTATCTGCATTCAGTTCAGTTCAGTCGCTCAGTCATGTCTGACTCTTTGCGACCCCATGAATCGCAGCACGCCAGGCCTCCCTGTCCATCACCAACTCCCAGAATTCACTCAGACTCACGTCCATCGAGTCCGTGATGCCAGCCAGCCATCTCATCCCCGGTCGTCCCCTTCTCCTGCCCCCAATCCCTCCCGGCATCAGAGTCTTTTCCAGTGAGTCAGCTCTTCGCATCAGGTGGCCAAAGTACTGGAGTTTCAGCTTTAGGATCATTCTCTCCAAAGAAATCCCAGGGCTGATCTTCAGAATGGACTGGTTGGATCTCCTTGCAGTCCAAGGGACTCAAGAGTCTTCTCCAACACCACAGTTCAAAAGCATCAATTCTTTGGCGCTCAGCCTTCTTCACAGTCCAACTCTCACATCCATACATGACCACAGGAAAAACCATAGCCTTGACTAGGCAGACCTTTGTTGGCAAAGTAATGTCTCTGCTTTTGAATATGCTATCTAGGTTGGTCACAACTTTTCTTCCAAGAAGTAAGCATCTTTTAATTTCATGCATTATAAGATGAAGATGTGTATAAGAGACAGATAAAATTGTTTTCTTTAGTTAAAAAAAAATGTGTCAAATTAATACTGTATTTTTAATCCCATGGCACACTCCTGCTGGGGAGCCTCTTGAAATGTGTTCCAAGCATGAGAACTGTGGTTATGGATGATATGGAACCTTTGAAATTTTTTTTAGAAGAGTGATAGGATAAAAGCTATGCAGTGAAGGGTTGGATTGGTCCAGATTGGGTAGAAGCCATTTCAATTAATTAAAAAGAACTTTCTCGTTTGTTCTTCCTAGAAATTTAGTCTTTGAACTGTGTGGGTTACCGTATGATCCAAACGAAATCAGACTTGACCTCCTCTCCCTCCTGTTTTTTTTCTAGTAGGAGCTTTGTTTTTGCCTTGCCTGGAGTGTTCCTAATTGGGGAAGGGAAAAATCTCCCTGAGCAGGAATTTTCAAGAGATGAATTGTTTAGACACCGAATTTCAGCTTCTGCTTTATCCTTTCTTTGTTTGTCCTGTGCTGCTGTTGTCTGTTTAAAAATAAAGGGAATTCCCTGGAAATCGTAGTGTTTAGAAGGTTCTTTAACTTTTCACCATAGGCCAGGTTCAATTCCTCGGTGGGGGACTTATGCCTTGATGCAGCCAAAAAAAAAAAAATTAAAATTACTGATCTCGTAATACTTCTGCGTTAGCTAAAAATACTGGAATTTAGGGAGTCACAGGTGGCAGTAGAGTTTTTGAAGGAGATCTCAGATAATCTGAGTATAGTTCTAATTTTGTCACTGGCTTGATACATATAACCTCTCTGTTCTTTTTCTTTAAATGGAGATGATTTTCCTTGTTCACATCACATAACTGCTTTCAGTATCAGGTGAGATAACATATTTAGAATTTATATATAAAGTTGAAAGACAGTATATTATGCTGGATAAGGGCATAGGTTCTTGGAGCTACATTTCCTGGATCTGCATCCTGACTCTGACCTTTGCAAGCTGTGTTGCCAGACATACTGCCATTATTCTGAGTTCTTTTGATCCTGTTTATCTCATTGAATCCTCACAACAACTTTATGAAGTAGGCATTATTATTATCTGCATTCAGTTCAGTTCAGTCGCTCAGTCATGTCTGACTCTTTGCGACCCCATGAATCGCAGCACGCCAGGCCTCCCTGTCCATCACCAACTCCCAGAATTCACTCAGACTCACGTCCATCGAGTCCGTGATGCCAGCCAGCCATCTCATCCCCGGTCGTCCCCTTCTCCTGCCCCCAATCCCTCCCGGCATCAGAGTCTTTTCCAGTGAGTCAGCTCTTCGCATCAGGTGGCCAAAGTACTGGAGTTTCAGCTTTAGGATCATTCTCTCCAAAGAAATCCCAGGGCTGATCTTCAGAATGGACTGGTTGGATCTCCTTGCAGTCCAAGGGACTCAAGAGTCTTCTCCAACACCACAGTTCAAAAGCATCAATTCTTTGGCGCTCAGCCTTCTTCACAGTCCAACTCTCACATCCATACATGACCACAGGAAAAACCATAGCCTTGACTAGGCAGACCTTTGTTGGCAAAGTAATGTCTCTGCTTTTGAATATGCTATCTAGGTTGGTCACAACTTTTCTTCCAAGAAGTAAGCATCTTTTAATTTCATGCATTATAAGATGAAGAAACTGAGGAGCAGAAAGTTTAGATAACTTGTGTAATGACACACAGTTAGCAAATGAAAAGTTGGGATTTGCACTCTAGTTCCAAAGCCCAGGTAATTAACTATTAGGCACATGTACTTCCCAATAGAAGAGCAGCTGACTAGAGCAGTCTTTTTATGCTTACTAATAGGAATTAACATAGAGATAAAGTGAAGTTTTCTCTGAAAAGGAAAAATTCGTGGTGGTGAAAGAATTGTTTTTGTTTGTGAACATATTTTATCAATTGGAAAACATTTTTAGAATGATTAATTCAGTATTCTAAATGTTCATATGTTACTTCCGTAGGTTTGTTCTGTTAAAATGACTTCTAAAAATTATGTACTCAGAGAGTTCATGTCTCATCTCTGACAGTTACCTAACTTTCATTCATTTTCTTTTGTAAAATAAATAGATTATTTTGAAACTTACCAGCTGAGGTCAAAGGGTAGCTTGTTTCATCTGGGTGATGAATTACAGACATTTAGAAAGATGGTACAGTGAAGAGTAGAAAAAGCAGGAAGAATTCATACTTACAACACAAGAAGTAAGACAGAAAATGCAAAATTCTATCATGCAGAAGTTGAATTTGAAGAATTACTTTCTCTGAACTTTTTCTTATGTGTTCTAGCTACCTCTGGCTGTAGAGAAGACAGAGGTATATGACCTTTGTTACAGATGGTCCTATGCCCAGGTAAAAACAAAAGGTTTATTAACATAGAAGAAAAGAACATATTTCATGGTTGGTAGCTCACATCCTCTGTTACATTGGGCCAACCATTTAACTTTTGTGAAGTCTGTTTTCTCATCTTAAAAATAATATCTTTGTTGTCCACTTTACTCACTTATTACAATATCAAATGTGTCCATGTGAAAGCATTTTGTAAACTGTAAAATGTGTAAAATAACTTTTAATTCTAGAAATCACATGGTATATAGAAAATTANCATTATAAGATGAGAAAACTGAGGAGCAGAAAGTTTAGATAACTTGTGTAATGACACACAGTTAGCAAATGAAAAGTTGGGATTTGCACTCTAGTTCCAAAGCCCAGGTAATTAACTATTAGGCACATGTACTTCCCAATAGAAGAGCAGCTGACTAGAGCAGTCTTTTTATGCTTACTAATAGGAATTAACATAGAGATAAAGTGAAGTTTTCTCTGAAAAGGAAAAATTCGTGGTGGTGAAAGAATTGTTTTTGTTTGTGAACATATTTTATCAATTGGAAAACATTTTTAGAATGATTAATTCAGTATTCTAAATGTTCATATGTTACTTCCGTAGGTTTGTTCTGTTAAAATGACTTCTAAAAATTATGTACTCAGAGAGTTCATGTCTCATCTCTGACAGTTACCTAACTTTCATTCATTTTCTTTTGTAAAATAAATAGATTATTTTGAAACTTACCAGCTGAGGTCAAAGGGTAGCTTGTTTCATCTGGGTGATGAATTACAGACATTTAGAAAGATGGTACAGTGAAGAGTAGAAAAAGCAGGAAGAATTCATACTTACAACACAAGAAGTAAGACAGAAAATGCAAAATTCTATCATGCAGAAGTTGAATTTGAAGAATTACTTTCTCTGAACTTTTTCTTATGTGTTCTAGCTACCTCTGGCTGTAGAGAAGACAGAGGTATATGACCTTTGTTACAGATGGTCCTATGCCCAGGTAAAAACAAAAGGTTTATTAACATAGAAGAAAAGAACATATTTCATGGTTGGTAGCTCACATCCTCTGTTACATTGGGCCAACCATTTAACTTTTGTGAAGTCTGTTTTCTCATCTTAAAAATAATATCTTTGTTGTCCACTTTACTCACTTATTACAATATCAAATGTGTCCATGTGAAAGCATTTTGTAAACTGTAAAATGTGTAAAATAACTTTTAATTCTAGAAATCACATGGTATATAGAAAATTAGATTTATTTATATAAGATCAGTTCAGTTCCTCAGTCATGTCCGACTCTTTGCGACCCCATGGACCGCAGCACGCCAGGCCTCCCTGTCTATCACCAACTCCCAGAGTTTACTCAAACTAATGTCCATTGAGTCCGTGATGCCATCCAACCATCCATTCCTCTGTCATCCCCTTCTCCCCCACCCTGCCTTCAATCTTTCCCAGCATCAGGGTCTTTTCGAATGAGTTAGTTCTTCACATCAGGTTACCAAAGCATTGGAATTTCATCTTCATCAGTCCTTCCAATGAATATTCAGGACTGGTTTCCTTTAGGATGGACTGTTTGGATCTCCTTGCAGGCTAAGGAATGCTCAAGAGTCTTCTCCAACACCACAGTTCAAAAGCATCAATTCTTTGGTGCTCAGCTTGCTTTATAGTTCAACTCTCACATCCATACATGACTACTGGAAAAACCATAGCTTTGACTAGATGGACCTTTGTTACAAAGTAATGTCTCTGCTTTTTAATATGCTATCTAGGTTGGTCATAACTTTCCTTCCAGTGAGCAAGCGTCTTTTAATTTCATGGCTGCAGTCACCATCTGCAGTGATTTTGGAGCCCAAGAAAATGAAGTCTGTCACTGTTTCCGTTGTTTCCCCATTTATTTGCCATGAAGTGATGTGACCAGATGCCATAATCTTAGTTTTCTGAATGTCGGATTTTAAGCCAACTTTTTCACTCTCCTCTTTCACTTCCATCAAAAGGCTCTTTAGTTCTTCA
>SJYV01044158.1:79484-107541 GCA_006410875.1 Neotragus pygmaeus
TGATCTCCTTTAGAATGGACTGGTTGGATCTCCTTGCAGTCCAAGGGACTCTCGAGAGTCTTCTCCATCACCACAGTTCAAAAGCATCAATTCTTCGGTGCTCAGCTTTCTTCCCAGTCCAACTCTCACATCTATACATGACCACAGGAAAAACCATAGCGTTGACTAGACAGACCTTTGTTGGCAAAGTAGTGTCTCTGCATTTCAATATGCTATCTAGGTTGGTCATAACTTTTCTTCCAAGGAGTAAGCGTCTTTCAATTTCATGGCTGCAGTCACCATCTGCAGTGATTTTGGAGCCCCCCAAAATAAAGTCTGACACTGTTTCCACTGTTTCCCCATCTATTTCCCATGAAGTGATGGGCCCGGATGCCATGATCTTTGTTTTCTGAATGTTGAGCTTTAAGCCAACTTTTTCACTCTCCACTTTCGCTTCCATCAAGATCCACTAATCTTTCTGTCTATATAGATTTGCCTATTTTGGACATTGTACATAAATTGAATTCTGCATTATATGGTCTTTTGTGACTGGCTTCTTTCATTTGGTATAATGTTTTTCAGATCCATCTGTGATTCCATAATATAGTGGAATAGTATTCCATTGTATAAATATACCATATTTTGTTTATCCACTCATAAGTTGATGATATTAGGCCGTTTCCACTTTTCATATATTATAAATAAAGCTTTTGTAAACATTTATGTTCAAGTTTTGTGTAACTTACGTTTTCATTTCTCTTGGGTATAGGCTTGGTGGAATTGCAAGGTTATATGGCAATTGCTAGATTTTTAAAAAAATTTTATTTATTCTTGGCTGTGCTGGGTCTTTATTGCTGTGTGGGCTTCTCTGTAGTTGTGGAAAGCAGGGGCTACTCTCTAGGTGCGGTGCCTGGGCTTCTCATTATGGTGGCTTCTCTCGTTGTAGGCCTACAGTGCACGGGCTTCAGTAGTTGTGATATGTGGGCTCAGTAGTTGCGTCTCCTGGGCTTTATTGGGCAGGCTGAATAGTTGTGGTGCATGGGCTTAGTTGCTCTGCAGCACATGTGATCTTTCCAGATCAGGGATTGAACCCATGTCTCCTGCACTGGCAGGAGTCTTCACCACTGAGCCACCAGGGAAGCCTCTGCTAGATTGTTTTCCAAAGTGGCTGTACCATTTTACATTTCCACTTGCAGGGTACAAGAGTTTCTTCACATCTTCACCAACACTTGTTTTTATCTGTCTTTTGGTTATAGCCTTAATAGTAAGTGTGTGATATTACTTCATTGTAATTTTGATTTGCATTTTTCTGGTAACTAATGATGTTGAATGTCTTTCATATGACTCTTGGTCATTTGTGTTTCTTTGGAGAAATGTCCATTTAGACCTTTGCCTGTCTTTGAGTTGTCTTTTTATAATTGAGTTGTAAGAATTATTTGTATAATCTAGATACAAATCCCTTAACAGATACGTGATTTGCAAGTATTTTCTCCCATTTTTGGGGGTTTTCTTTTCACTTTCTTGTTGATGATCTTTGATACAAAAGTTTTTTTTTGTTTTTATGAAGTCTAATTTATCTGCTTTTTTCTTTGGTGGTTTGTGCGTTTGATGGCATATCTAAGAAGTCATTTACCAATTCAAAGTCAGGAAGGATTATCCCAAAGTTTTCTTTTAAGAACCTAATAGTTATAACTTTTACCTTTGGGCCTTTGATCCTTTTTGAGTTAATTTTTTAATGTGCTATGAGGGAGGACCCCATGTTCATCCTTTTGCATGTAGACGTCCAATTATCCCAGCACCGTTTGTTGAAAAGCCTGGTTTTTCCCCCCATTGAATTGTCTTGACAGCCTTGTTTAAGTCAACTGACCATAAATATGAGAGTTTGTTTCTGATCTTTCAGTTCCATCTCGTTGAATTATGTGTCTGTTTTTATGCCAGTACCATCCTGCTCTGTTTACTGTAGCTTTATAGTGAGCTTTAAAACAGACAAGTGGGAGTCTTCCAACTTTGTTGTTCTTTTCAGAGATTGTTTCAGTTATTCTAGGTCCATTGTATTTCCATATGAGTTTTAGATCAGTTTGTTAATTTCTGCAAAAAAAAAAAGAAGCTGGAATTTTGGTAGGGATTGTACTGAATCTGTAGATCAATTTTAAAATATTATCTTCTGATCCATGAATAGGCATGAATCAGAATGAATGGATGACTTTTATCAGGTTGAGGAAGTTCTATAATCTGTGTGTTTTAAAAAACTTACCTTGTATTATGAATATTTTTGTATTTGAGGAATATATCTTTGAACTGTAATTTTTAATGGCTGCATATTATTCAGCCATTAAAATGTCACATGTATAGTATCAATTTTATACGAATAAGAGTTGTGTTCCTGAGTCATATTTTTTAAAGATATTTTTATTTATTTATTTGGCTGCATCATGTCTTTGTTGTGGCAGGGATTGAACCTGGGTCGCCTGCATTGGGAGCTTGGAGTCTTATCCACTGGACAACCAGAGAAGTACCCCTAAGTCAGTTTTTAATTTGAAGTTACACTTTGTCAGTTACTATGTGTAGAATACTTAGGTGTTACTTTTCTGAGCCAGTTGTCAGTTATGCAAAAATGAAAATAATGCTTCACTACTTAATAAAGTAGGGATGAGGAATGACTGAAATAATGGATAGTTTATGTTAAACTCTTAGCAGAGTCGTACAGAAAGCACCTAATGGATGGTAGCTGCTATTATATTTTAGTTATATTACTGTTATTAGGGACCTTAAGGAGTGTCTATTTCTGTAATCAAAACCCTTATACTTAAATCTTCGTGCTTATTTGATTAGTTCTATAGTCCTCAGATTGGAATAACTGGGTTAACCTTTTTCTTTTTTGAGGGTAGCACCTATAGCACATTCTTTCCTCCAAATAAACTGATCATATTTGAACTGTTAGGTTGGGATGGGAATTTTGTGGGAGGTCAAGTTGGAAAGTAAATGGGGCTAGATTTTGGAAGGACTCGGGCATCATCAGTCTAACAATATAAGATTTTTTTCTTTTGTGTTCAGGCCCATGCATCCTACTGATTGTTTTGAGCAGTAGAGCGTCCTGGGATGGTAATTTAGGAAGATTAATCTGCTGTGCCATCTTCCCTAACCATCCTTGACTGATTAGGATACCTTGCTGAATGTTTACATGAATACCCAATATATCCTAAACTATAGTATTTAATAGACTTTTAGTAAAAATGTGTTTAAATGTTTCTCTTCTCCTGCTTCTTGATAACATGGATCATATGTTGTATTCCCACTGCCTAACATGGTATCTTGCACATGGTAGACACTTGAATAAAAGTACTTGTTGAGCAAGTAAATGAATCTTTTGTTCTCTACTTTTCTGGAAACTAACTTGTTGGCTTTGGTTTTCCCTTTGTTTCTTCCTGGGATCCAAGGAGGAGGCATCTCCTTATTCCTTACTTGATATCTGCTTGAATTTCCTGACTACTCACCTTGAGAAGTTCTGCTCAGCAAGACAAGATGGAACATTGTGTCTGCAGGAACCTGGAGTATTCCCACAGGAGGTGGCTGATCGGCTACTTCAGACCATGGCTTTTCATGGTAATAAATAAGCAGAGGAAACAAAAATTATGCCCTTTTAATTAGCATTGGGTTTCGAAGTGCTGCTGTGGTCATTTAATTATTTTCATAGCAATAACAGAAAAGCCTAATTGAGGAAAAGGACTTCATTTATTTTTGTCTACCTTGCCACTTACGGTATAATTTAAATAAGCATTTTCTTTTCTAAACTGGCAAGTCCTTTTTTGTGTTTGTTTCTTCTGTTTTGTTTTATGAGAAGCTGTTCGCATGGCGAAAATAACTGCTCTCCCAAAATAGCAGTTTGGCAGTCTGCTGGTCTAAAATACCTTACAGTGTTATTTGGCAGCAAGAAAATCAATAAATGTTATAATGGAAAAACTAGTTTATGCTTTTGATCTTTGAAACAGAAATCATAGCTAATGTATTAATTCTATCTTCAAAAACAAATTCTGAAAATAAACTGTGAAAGATCTGTGAAATTCTGATTATGCACAATATATTGAGAATTTTGTTACCTATGTATAAGTTCTAAATTGAAAGAGATTCAATCCCTTTATATATTTAGGGTGTGTAAACTCTTACAAGTAAGAAATACAATTTTTTCTACAACCATAAAATAGAATAAATATGGCAGTAGTGATAATTATCATTTATTAATTGCCTCTTCCATGTAATATTAATGCCAGGCATTTTATACTTTTCTTGAATTTTCTCAAAAACTTATAAGGTAGGTATTTTTATCCTATTCGTATACAGATAAGGAAACTGAGGTTAGTAAGAGTCACACTGCTAGTAAATGATGGAGTCCTGTTTCAAATGCAGATCTATTTTATTCTAAATCTGTTTTCTTTTCAATGCCACACAACCTTCCTACTCCTACATCAGAGGAATTCTTGCTCCTGGATGGCTGATAATGGCATATACACTTTTGTTGTGACTTTAAATAGCAAGTCACACATACCCACACATACATTCAAATATGTTTATAGTTGTTATATTTTATTAAATATTAAATATAGGGACAATAAGGGACTTCTCAGGTGGCTCAGTGGTAAAGAATCCATCTGCCAGTGCAGGAGATGCAGGAAACTCGGTTCAGTCCCTGGGTTGGGAAGATCCTCTGGAGGAGGAAATGGCCCCCACTCCAGTATTCTTGCCTGGAAAATTCCGTGAACTGGGAAGCCTGGTGGGCTACAGTCCAGGAGGACTTTGCCAGTCACAAAGAGTCAGACATGACTGAGCAAGTGAACACACATACACAAATACATAAATTTATTATATATACTTAAAGTCACAGCAAAAGTATATCCCATTATCTGATATATGTGTGTGTGTGTCTATAGAGAGAGAGAAACAGAAGAGAGAGCACACACAAATGCAGATAGTGCATTCAAAGGAAGGGTGGGAGGAAGATGTCTGCGTTCCTTGGTTTTCACTAAAGTTGCTCAAGTCTGTAGTCTCTTTGGATTCTTCCAACCTGCTGAAGGAATGAGGGTAAATTTCAATAGGTATTATCCACATTTAAGTTAAAGATCCCTTACAAATGAGATTTAAAAGATTATGCTAAGCTAGCGTTTCTTTCTGGTCTCAATTTAATGATTACACTTAGCAAGTTCAGTTTAAATATTTGTACATATAACGAGTCTTGTAAATCAAAAGAATAAATGTTAACTGAAGTTTTAACTTCCCCAGATTCCTTTTGAAATATAACTATTGTTGATTAATAATAGCAGCTAACATTTGTTGAATGCTTATTATATCCAGGCACTGGTGAATGCTTTATATGAATAAAAAAATGAAAGTAGTTTTTAAGTACATATAACTAAATAATCAGAGAAGGCAATGGCACGCCACTCCAGTACTCTTGCCTGGAAAATCCCATGGATGGAGGAGCCTGGTGGGCTGCCGTCTATGGGATTGCACAGAGTTGGACAAGACTGAAGTGACTTAGCATTAGCAACTAAATAATTGTCTTCCAGAGTATGTCTTTGGAAAGCTAGATGCTTGATCAGAATGTGTTTTCTACCAGTTTTCTTCAAACTGAGTTCAAATGAGGAAAGTGAGGGTCAAGAGAAACAGTGTGCTGCCCCATTTGTGTTTCTGCCAGGTGATTACCTGTTTATTCATCTTATGCACAGATTATTTAATCTCTTTGTAAAAATCATATCCACCTTCAAACAGTCAAGAGTGGATACTGCTAATAATACTGCAAAAGAAAAACCTCTGGACTGCTAGGGAATGCCTTATGAATGCTTTCAAAATTGCTAATATAAGTCTTCTAATAGTGCAATGATTTTAGAAAATAATTTATTTTAAAAAATTTACTTATTTACTCAATTCAAAGGATTCATAATATTGGTAGCAGTCCTTATTAAAATAAGCCTGATACTAAAGAGTTTTACTTACTTGATTCTATAATTCTCTTGTCATACTCTTTGCTCACTGTATCTGTTATCTTAGTGCTAAAAATTTTCCTGGGAAATGTGTGTATAAGATCTAGGAATCAGAATAAGAATTTTGCCATCTAAAAAGATAATGTCGTTTAGCTGTTATTAATATAATATCTAACTATTAGCTATTAAGAATGTAATGTCAAATATGAATACTGTAGTGCTATAGTCATCCATGGACAGGTCTTATGTGAACATAAGTTTTCATTTCTTTGGGATACCTGCCCAGGAGTGCTACTGTTGGGTCCTGTTGTAGTTGCATGTTTAGGTTTTTAAAAACTGCCACACTGTTTACAGAATGGCTATGCCATTTTACACTCTTACCAATATAAGACTGACTCCGTTTCTCTGCATACTTGCCAGCCTTTGGTGTTATTACTGTTTTTTAATTTGAGCCATTTTAATAGGTGTGTGTAATGATTTCTTCAAATACTTGTTCAACCGTGCCCTATTCCTCCACTCTTTCTGTGACAGATAGCTGTGTTCAAATATTTTTTAAGTCTGTTTTTTTTCCCTGTTCTTTAGATTTGGGTAATTTCTATTTTTTAAAAAATCTTTTAGTTCACTAATTCTTTCCTTTGTTCCTTTTATTCTGTTGTTGAACGCAACCATTATTGTATTTTTCAATTCTAAAATTTTCCTTTGGTTCTTCTTTATAACTTCTGCTTCTTTTCAGAGGCTTTCTGTTTTCCATTTGTTTCAAGCTTGTTTGTAATTGCACACTTAAGCATTTTTATGACGGCTCCTTTAAGACCTTCATCAAATAGTTTTAACATTTCTGATTTTTTAGTGTTGACATCTGTAGTCTTTTTTTTCACTTTGAGACCTTACTGGTCCTTTGTATGATGAGTGAGTTTTTATTGAACTCTGGACATTTTGGATATTGTGTTATGAGACTTTGTTTGTGTCTCTGCCACCACTCTAGCAGTGTGAGGTGGAGGCACTGCCCTGTTATTGCCAGACTGGGGTAAATGTTCTTGTTCCCCACTAGACTTCTGCTGACACCCGAGACTTAGTGCTTCTGATTACGCATCACTGCTATGCAGGGGATTGGCGTTCTCCCCCCTAGTTCGCTGCTGATAACCTCTCTAGCTGAGAGCCGTGTGAGTACTTCGTTTCTCTTCTTCATTCGGCCTCCACTGACAGCATGTTGTAGGGAGGTGACCTCATGACTTTCTGTTAGGCAGTGGTGAAGTCTCAACTCTCCACTGGGCTTCCTTTGGTACCACGCCAGCTTGGAAAGGGAGCAGCACGTCATCCCGGCAGGTGGACGTGGAGTCCTGGCTCGGTGCGCGGCCTTCTGCTGACACTTCTCTGTGGGGAGACTGTGGCGGCTGGTCACAGCAGGAGTGGCAGTCTCGGTTCCTCTTTCGGCGTTTGTGGGTGTGATGAGGGTGAGGTTTCTGTTTATGTCTCCAGCACCCTCATCCACACCAGCAAATGTGGTGAGGTAAAGGAATCACTCGACTTCAGTCAAACACCAGAGACCTAGTGAGGAGCCGGAACACCGATCTCCTGCGTGGCCATAATGAGGAGCACTGTCCCGGGTGTCAGCAGAAGTCAAGTGGGCTCCCCTGTCCCTGGTCCTTTGGCTAGAGTGAGCAGATTTTGTGACCCTGGCAGGGGAGGGGCTGTTTTTGTGTGTGCTTGTTGGTAATTCCCAATTGCCAGCTTAAGTCTGGAATATATGGTACAGGGTAAAAAACCAGGAACTCCACCGTATTGTTCTTTGTGTTCCGAGATCTCTAGCTGGCCTGCTTTCTTCTCTTGACCTTTCAGTGATCTAGCCTTATTCCTTGTCTCTTCCCACTTCCATACGCAAATCTTCAGAAATAGACCATGTTCTCTTCTCACTGATATATAGGTTTTCCCCTGTATTCTTAAATTCTCCTCACCTTCCTTCTCCATCTTTGAATTTTCCTTTGTATTTGAAAGACCTTCTCAAGGATCACCCCTTCATGGAGTCTTTTTCAGATCTCCAGGCATGGTAAATTACTTCCTTTTCTTTGCTTTTATGATACTTTTGTACTTGGATCTGGTATACCTTTGGCTAGAACTGGGCATATAGCCCCATCTAAATCCAAGGGTAGGTTGGAAAAGGTGTCCAGTAGTGGGAGGAGAACCAGATATTAGTGAATATCAGTAATGCCTAACACAGTCCTAATTCTGCCACGTGCTATTTCTGTGTTCTTGGAAGAGCACTTTTTTGAACCCCAGTTTACTCATCTATAAATTGTAGATAATCCCATTCTTACCTCACTGAATTGTTATGTCTATTAAATGAAATACTGTTACATGGTAGTGCTTCGAAAGTCTGAAGTATGTAAAGTATGCTGGAAATTTTAGCTATCCTTTAATCATTTTTTGAAGTTAAAGTACTGCTTATTTTTTCCTAGGTCTCCTAAATGATGCAACCGTAGGTATTTTTAGGGGCAACCAGATGCGCTTAAAACGAGCTTGCATTCGCAAAGCCAAGATCTCTGCTGTTGCTTTCCGGAAAGCCTTCTGCCACCACAAGTTAGTGGAACTTGATGCCACAGGTGTGAATGCTGACATCACGATTACAGACATCATCAGTGGGCTTGGCAGTAACAAATGGATCCAGCAAAATCTCCAGTGCCTCGTGCTGAACTCATTAACTCTCTCTCTCGAAGATCCTTATGAGCGGTGCTTTAGCCGACTTTCTGGCCTTCGAGCATTAAGCATCACCAATGTTCTCTTTTACAATGAAGACCTGGCTGAAGTTGCCTCATTGCCAAGATTAGAGAGCCTGGATATTTCTAACACCTCGATTACAGACATCACGGCTCTGCTGGCCTGCAAAGACCGACTCAAGTCTCTAACCATGCATCACTTGAAATGTTTAAAAATGACAACTACCCAGATACTGGATGTTGTTCGAGAACTAAGACATCTGAATCATCTTGATATTTCAGATGATAAACAGTTTACATCGGACATAGCTCTTCGATTACTAGAACAAAAGGACATCCTGCCCAACCTCGTCTCCTTGGATGTTTCTGGGAGGAAGCATGTGACAGACAAAGCTGTTGAAGCTTTTATTCAGCAACGGCCCAGCATGCAGTTTGTAGGTTTGCTGGCCACTGATGCTGGCTACTCTGAATTCCTCACAGGCGAAGGACATTTGAAGGTTAGATTTTAAAAATATATTCCTTTGTCAGGCTGACCAATGTTTAGTTTGCATAAGACTCCATTAAGGTGAATGTCTAATAATATATAAATCATATTCATGAAACATGACATTATATAGTAGAAGGGCCTTGCTTTAGAGTCCGAATTAATATTCCAGATTATTTGCTTCATGGCCCAGAGCAAGCTATGATGTAACTTTTCAGTTTATATTTATTTATAAAATAGATATGACTCTTACCTGCAGAATTATTCTGAAGATTAATAATTATATATGTAAAGTGCAAGTCATGTTGTAGGCCCTGGATAAATGATAGTTCTCGTGATGATAATGTTTAGATATTTTGAACCACTTAAACATATCATATCTAAAGGATCACTTTGAAGAAACTAGGGGTGCTCCTTTGTAGAAAAGAGTGATGGGAGAGTAAATTCTCCAGTTCAGTTCAGTTTAGTCGCTCAGTCGTGTGTGACTCTTTGCAACGCCATGAATCGCAGCATGCCAGGCCTCCATGTCCATCACCAACTCCCGGAGTTCACTCAAACTCACGTCCATTGAGTTGGTGATGCCATCCAGCCATCTCATCCTCTGTTGTCCCCTTTTCCTCCTGCCCCCAACCCCTCCCAGGATCAGAGTTCTCCAAGAAGATCTCTATTGTAAAAATGGTAAAATCCTTCTCTTCTTAAGGTTTCTCATGCGTAATGGCTTAAATTCCATTTGGGAAACATCTACTGAATTTGGTACAGCTTGAGATTGAAAGATAAAAAAGATACAGGATTTGCTTCCAAGGAGCCTGATAGTAGTAGTAATGTTATGATCACAAACAACTCTAAAGCTAAGGATCAGTATAGTTGCTATAGGAAAGTAGGAGAAACTTTCTCACTGGAGAATTTTGGTCTTGATGGAAGATGGTATCTGAATCAGACCTTGAAGGATAGAACTGTAACAGGTTTAAGGATAGCTAGTATTTTTCTAACATACATTGTATCCTATAAATGCTTTATATTGTATATGGTGATATCTATAGATTGATATTAACTCTATAGATGAGAAACATAGAAATTATGATTTACTGTTAGTTAGAACCAGTGTTTGGATCTACATTTGTCAAATTTCGAAGCCCCATTTTTTTTTCCTCTACTACTTACATCAAACCACTTAAGTTGAAGCATCATTTGATTCTACCTGGTGCAAATGGCAATATTGCATTCTTTTTTATAGCTAAGTAGTATTCATGTGTGTGTGTGTTCCACACCACTTCTTCTTTATCCATTATCTATCAGTGGACACTTAGACTGCGTCCATGTCTTGGCTGTTGTAAATAGTGGTGCTGTAAATTTTGGGATGCATGTATGTGTTTGAATTATAATTTTCTCCAGATATATGTCCAGGAATGGGATTCTGAATCATATGGTAACTCTACTTTTAGTTCTGTTAGGAACCACCGTACTATTTTCCATAGTGACTGTACCAATTTCCATTCCTACCAGCAGTGCAGGAGGGTTCTTTTTTAGCAATCAATATCGATCTCAAAAAAGGAGAAGGAAAGATTAGCTATTGAACATTTTAAAACATGTCAGTTCTTATATTATTTGTAAATTTAGACTTTACAAAGTAGAATGTAGGAAATTGTTTTGAGTCACTTTTTTATTCATTCATTCAGTAAATACTTTATTAACTACCTCTGCATATTATGTACTGTGCTAGACATGGAGATTTGATGGTGGAGTGAAATGGCGTGATCTTGCCCTCATGGAGCTTGTGATTTAGTAAGGGATTCAGACAGTGAAGTATCATACATATGTCATGGGTGTATGATTTCAATATATGTATTTATATATCATATACATATATATTAATACATAATGTGCACACATATATATGCTTTAAACTGCATAATGTTAAGAATCTAAAAGCTACATAATACTGTATTTGAGTATGTTTAGCAGAGAGGCTTGACTTAGTTTAAGGCTTCTCTGAGGGCTTTTAATGAGTGAAGACCTTACGGATGAGTAACTTGGTAGAGAAAATTCCAAGCAGCAAGAATACAGCAAAAGATGTGTGGTAGGAAGGAACATGGTATATCCAAGGAACTTCAAGAAGGCCACTGTGGCTAGAGTTCTAGAGTAGGAAGTTGCAGAGCGATGAGATGAGGCTGGAAAAAGTAGGTGCTAGGGCCAGAAATGGCAAAGTCACATAAGCCAGGCGCAGGGCAGCAAGTGTGAGGAACTTACATAACAGCTTGTTACTGAACAAGGGAAGTGTCTAGCACAGGGCTTGTGGGGAAAGGCAGCGTAAAAATGTAAATTACTATGTTAGTGTTACTTGTCTGCCTAAGAAATGGGTCAGTAAAGAATCGTAATATCAAAGGGGAAGAAATCTCTGTGTACTGGGACTGTAGGAAGGATTTCCCAAGTAGGTGAGCTTGATCTGTGTCCTCAAGGACGAGAGGAATGTGTCCCTAGCACACTGCACTAAGTACTCTTCTCAAGGCAAAGATCCTTAGTAGCTATGATTCCTGAGCAATATGATTTTTGCTGATTGCTCTTACCACCAACAGACCCTAGAGTGAATTAGCCCAAGGTTTTCAGTTGAGGCTAGTAGACTTGTACATTATACAATGCCTCTGTGAAACGAGTTTGATTTTACAAATGGAACATCATTGCTTTGAAATTTTGACTCTAGAAAACATCCGCTTTGCTGTCATCTAGTTTCCACTTCTGTCAACCCAGTGATTCTCAACCTTGACTGTAATTAAAATTACCTGGAGTGTAATTATTTGAGATGATGGATATGTTAAGTAACTGTATCATGATAATCATTTTGCAGTATTTACGTGTATAACATCATCGTTTTACACGTTATACTTACATAATGTATTTGTCATTATGTATCTATAATATTATATATCTTGATAAAGCTGGAAACAATTTTTAATTAAAAAAATCATCTAAGTAACTTGAGAAATTAAATCAGAAGCACTGTAGGGAGTTGGGACTGAGGCATCAGTTTTTTTAAAGCTCCTTGGGTGATTTTAATATGGAGGCAAAATGGAGAATCATTGTTTTAAAATAATTTAAAAAAAAATAGAGATCACTGGAACGTTGCCCTTTATTCACCTATACATAAAAATTGATGTTTGTTTTAAATTGTTTATTTGACAGCTAATTTGAGAGTTGAAAAATAGTAGGTCATGGTAAGAGAAGAGAGCTGAGATTGCTTTCTCCTTTTTAAAAATTTTCCAGGTTAGCAAAGTTGAAAAATGGATCTGAAATGATTATTTTAATATTATGATGCTTTAAATTAATTTAGTTTGACAGTTTTGGTTTTACTTGCCTCAGTAGAGTAGAGACAGTGTCAGTCCCCAGCCTTCCTTATGAGGCATTATCTGGTATTTCCAGTGGGTGGCTCAAAGGACAAAAGGTTTGGTTTTCCACTTTCATGTATCTTATGTATTTTGCTCTCTTGACTCTGTGAGGGAGGTATTGTCCTCAGTGAGAGGGAATGATTTTCTTAAGGATCATAGCTGGAATGTATTCTTTTCCTACATCTCTGCCTATATTTGAGAACCTTAGTTCTTTCGCTTCCTCTGTTTCTAGTCCCAGCACAGAGGGTTTTCTTACATAGAATTACCAACTCTACACCTTTGTTTCTCTACCTTATTTGCTCGTTTGTAACCATCGGTTTCCTCAACCTTCCACTATCCCACAATCAAGACTCTTGTGGTGTTTGGCTGCCTCACTCCTGAGAATCACTGGTTATATGTTAAGCCCAGCATTCTCGGTCTTCATCTCATTTGGTCTAAATGCCTTTTGACATAGTTGATCTTTCCTTCTTGAAATACCTTTTTTTTTTTTAAACTTAGTTTCTAGGATATCAGATTGACCTTGTTTTTTCTGTACTTTTTGGACTTTCTCTCAGTTTCCTTTATTGATTCTTCCTAAATCTCTCAGGCCCCAAACTGATATGCCTAATCATCCTAAATTTAATTTACATCATCCTGAATTTATATCTCTAACCTAGACTTCTCCCTTGAACTAAGACTTAATACATTCTTTTTAAAGATGTCTGAGCTAATGCTTCTGCTCTTGAGGAATTCTGATCCAGTGAAGAAGAGACAGACAGTTTAAAAATAACTTTAATCCATTGTGAGAAGTGCTGTACTGGAGTTATGTGCTGAGTGCTACAAGAAAGTCTTTCCTTGGAATATGCATTCAGTTTCATCCATATTTTAAATATTAATAAGGTTTAACTTAGTGGTAAAGGACATTTTTTCTGTTTTAAACAGATTGCAGAAACTAGTGCATACAGACGGTTGTTTGTTTGGTCATTGTTGTTTTCTTCTTTTTCATTTAGCATATGAAATCGATTGAATTGAAGATGCATATAGTTTGAGGAGCCAGATTGCTTGATTTGAGTAGGGGCTCAAGAAGTGTTAACTACTGAGTAAATATACAGGCCAATGAAATTTGGTTCAGATTATTTGTATTCCAGTTAACAAAAGTTCTGTAATTTTACATTTAAAGGTAACTTGAGGTTATATTTTATATAAGATCGTAAAGCTGTTTGAATCAACCAAATGTGGATAAATGAAGTCTGATGAAGATTATTGTTGATGTGTTTTCCCTCTTATAGTCTTTTTTAGCTCTCCTAATAATTCAGTGTCTTTCCAAATCTAAAATCTAAGAAAAAGTTCAGGGTGATTCAAAAAGACTTGAACATTAGGAAAATTTTTATTATTCAATAACTGCTTATATATGTGAATACATAGTAAAAATCAATGTTTATGTATGTAATTATACATTCTTATTGTTGTTTAGTCACTAAGTCGTGTCTGACTCTTTTGCGACCCCATGAACTGAAGCCTGTCAGACTCTTCTGTCCATGGGATTTCCCAGGCAAGATTACTTGAGTGGGTTGCCGTTTCCTTCTCCAAGGGATTTTCCCCACCCAGGGATCGAACCCACATCTCTTGTGTCTCCTGCATTGGCAGGCGGATTCTTTACCACTGAGCCTCCAAAGAAGCCTATATTATACATAAATAGTATAAAAAACATTTTGTAAACAAACTTCCATTGTTATTCCCGCAGTCTTACAAATGCTCAGTATATGCCTTTTTGTCACTTGGTACACCCATCTGTTTGTGTGTGTTTTCTGGTGGCTCAGACAGTAAAGCATCTGTCTAGAATGCGGGAGACCCGGGTTCGATCCCTGGGTCGGGAAGATCCCCTGGAGATGGAAATGGCAATCCACTCTAGTACTGTTGCCTGGAAAATACTATGGACAGAGGAGCCTGGTAGGCTGCAGTCCATGGGGTCGCAAAGAGTCGGACACAACTGAGCAACTTCACGTTCACTTTCACACACATCTGTACTGTAGTCTAATTCTTATTAGACCTTTGTAGCATATCCTATCAGTGGTTAAAATGTTAGCTGTGATACAGCCCTTCATTTTCTTAAAGCTGCATATTCCTTACCCATACGAACATAGTTATTACTAAGTAATATATTTTAAATGTATTTATTTTTGTGTTACCTTTATAATGGTGCTGCCAAAAAAAGATAGTCTTCCACCTTGAGTTTGGGGGTTTTTTGTATTTTTTTTTTTAAACCATTTTGAAATCGTCACTTAGGTTGATAAATAGAACTTGTCAGCTACCCTGAAGCTCTACATGTCCCATCCTGATCACAACTTCCTCCTTCCTCATAAAAGTAATCTCTGTCCTGACTCTGATGATAATCATGTCCTTGCTCGTTTAGATAGTTTTACAGCCCAACCATTTACCTCTAGGCACTTAGTTAATCTTGCCCGTTTTTCAAAATCGTACGTCTTTTCAGTATCCTTTATAAAATTCCCTCTCTATCCGTTTCTTTTCCTTATACTTTGTGTATTAAGGAATCTGACCCTTTGGTCCGTAGGCTTTCCCTCAGTCTAGGTTTTCTTGATTGTATGTTTGTGGTGCACATTGACTGTATTTTCTGCAGATTGGTAGCTGGATGTGAGGACTTAGTCAAACTCACGTTTAATCCCTTTGGCAGGACGCTTAGGTTTTACGTTCTTTCATTAAGGAAGTACATAATGTCTGATTGTTTTTCTTTCTGTGATTTATTAGCCGTTGTTGACATTCAACACCTAGTTCCATTAATTCATTGAGGATCATGGTGATACTGTAATAATTTCTTTTTTTGCTTATTACTGGGTTACTTTTCCAAAAATCCACTTCTTGTTATATACATTTGGCTACCCATTGGTATATGAACCACAGTTGGGCTTCCCTTGTGGCTCAGCTGGTAGAGAATCTGCCTACAATATGGGAGACGTGGGTTTGATCCCTGGGTTGGGAGGATCCCCTGGAGAAGGGAAAGGCTACCCACTCCAGTATTCTGGCCTGGAGAATTCCATGGACTATACAGAGAGTTGAATACAACTGAGCGACTTTCATTTTGCTTAACTTAAGATAACTATATTAACCTGTATAAATGGNATCCCCTGGAGAAGGGAAAGGCTACCCACTCCAGTATTCTGGCCTGGAGAATTCCATGGACTATACAGAGAGTTGAATACAACTGAGCGACTTTCATTTTGCTTAACTTAAGATAACTATATTAACCTGTATAAATGGGAAATTCCAGGATAAACCTACTTTTGAACAGAATTTTTTAATGTTGAATGGGCGCTTGATAAATCTGGGAGAATCAATTAATATATTTATTTGATAAATATTTATTGAGTGCTTATTCTGAGCCACACACAGTGCTGCCCCTAGGGGTACAGTGGATAGATCAGTCTACTAAGGGGATTATGGTAATGGCTATGAAGGTGATGTTTCAGGAAGACCTGACTTAGATTGGTGGGTCAGAGAAGGCCTCTCTAACGAAGTGTTATTTAACTTGAAATGAGAAGGATGAATAGAAATTAGGTAAAGAGAGAGAGGAAAATTTCAGACAGAGAGTACATTATACTTAGTAGCTTTTTCCTGGGAAAGAGCATGGCTTATTGAAAGATCAGAAAGGTCTGTAGGGTGTGGGGGAGAGAGGGATAGATTGAGAGTTTGGGATTGACATGTACACATTGCTATAAAAATAAGAAAAGGCCACTGTCATTGCTAAATTGTGAGTTAGGGCGAGAGGGTTACCTTAAGAGGCAGTAGAAGCCTGATCATGTGTAGTAAGACCTTATCAATAGAGTTAAATATCTTGAGATTTATTTTAGGTATAGTATAGAAAATTTTACCCATAGACTTACTCTAGGGTCTGAGCCTATCTAATATATATCTGTTTAGCATATGTATGCCTTCACAGGGTGACTTTTCTGGATGGGTTGGAAAATAATCATAGCCATTTGTTTCAAGCTTTACATAACTATCCTGGATGCCATCCACACAAATGATGTTTGGATAGAGACAGTTGGAGGGTTGAAAAGAATCCTAAAAGCTCATCTTCTGGCTGTGTTCAAAGGTGTCTGGAGAAGCCAATGAAACTCAGATTGCAGAAGCATTGAAAAGGTACAGTGAACGGGCCTTCTTTGTCCGAGAAGCTCTATTTCACCTTTTTAGCCTGACTCATGTGATGGAAAAAACAAAGCCAGAAATTTTAAAGGTAAGAACAAGAAACTGGATATGAGAAGTGTGAAATTATCTTTCTAGATAGATGATGGTTTTGTGAAGAAAATTGGTGAAAATCTGCATTTAGTCTTTTTTTTTTATAAGATTGATAATATATAATTCAGCTTTTAGCCATAAATGAGAATGAGAGGAGATAACTGAATAGTGTTACTGAAGTTTTATAGTAATCTCATTTAAACAATATAAATGCCTTCAAGTTCATATTTAACTATCTAAAACCAGTAATCAGTGTGATATCTTTTTACCAGCTATAGTAGAAAATAGAGTATATGACTCAAATCAGGACACTACTTGGTATATTAGCCATGTATTGCTTACATATATGGTTTTTAAAAAATACAACATTGGGATTTTATAAAGCACTTTTCCATGCTATTTATGAACTTCTTGTGCTTTTGTAACTAATCTGTGTTATTCTCCAATTAAGATATTTTCCCCAAGACAGTTTTTGAAGGAAAAAGAAGGAGGATTCTTAATTTTGTTGATTGGGTGGGGCATTTTTTGTCAGAATGTGGTCCTCTAGCCACATATTGCTTATTTTAAAAAGCATATTTGTGAACCTCATTCCAAGAAAATTTAGATTCAGTAGGGCTGGATAAGATACAGGAATCTACATTGTAATAATCCCTCAAGGTAATCCTTATACACATTTAATTTAGAAACCAGTGAGTATAGGACTATGTTATATTTGGTCCCTCTTTTAGTGGGCACAATAATCCCAAGAGAGAAGTTTTATCTTCTGTTTTATAGATTATGTACCTGCAGGTCTGTGAGGTTAAATAACAATAAATTAGTGGCAGAGCCAGAAATGACTTAACCTCCCGATTTCTTAAATTTTTTGAAAATGGGGTGTTTGGATAGGAAGCAGTAACATTTAAGTCTTCAGATGTTGGCTGCAACATCTGCCACCTCCTGTGTACATGCCAGAGGATATTGGTGCTTGGTATATGCATCATCATTTTTTGGTTTTGGTTACTGTGCACTTGAGTATCAAAGGACCAGACCCGTNTTGGATAGGAAGCAGTAACATTTAAGTCTTCAGATGTTGGCTGCAACATCTGCCACCTCCTGTGTACATGCCAGAGGATATTGGTGCTTGGTATATGCATCATCATTTTTTGGTTTTGGTTACTGTGCACTTGAGTATCAAAGGACCAGACCCGAGTATCAAAGGACCAGACCCGTAGTCCTGATCTGAAATATTTACTTATTCATTCATTCATTCAGAGAATGGTGCAGAGAGAAATGTGATTCTTTTAAGGAGTTTTTGCTGCAAAAGGAAGCAAAAGAAAAAGGTGGTAGTTGGCTGAGGATGTGTGTGGGTTTTGTTTTGTTTTAGATGAGAGAAGAAAAATACCTTGTTTGTATGCTGTGTGAATGATTGACTACAGAATAAAAATCTGATATAGGAGTTGGAAGGGGAGATCAGCTGAAGCAGTGTCCTTGAGTAGTAGACAAGAAGGGAAGAATCAAGCATTTAAGTGGAGGGATTATCTTTAGAGAGGAGCCCCTAGAGGTCATTTATGGTAACAGGCAGGCACACAGCAATGCTCCTGTGTATGCTGGCAAGGAGGTACGTGTAAAAGCCACAATCTGAAGTTCTTTTATGGTTACTTCAGTTTTCTCTAGGTAACTGGAAGTAAGATCTTCAGTCAGTAATGAGGAATGGGGAGGATTTGTTGGGGATTTGAGGAGAGAGGAAAAGGGGAGAAGTTATTTAGTTAGTTATTTAGGACAGAGGGAAGTAAATGGATTTTATTATATTTTAATTTTAGCAGTGTTCTTAAGGAACTGAATGTTGGGATTTGAAAGTGAAGTTTGCTGCTGATTTAGTCTATTCAAGTCAGTAAGAATTTGTTTAGTGCTTGGCATAAAACAGGCCAGACCGAACTATGTCTAGGAAATACTAAGATGTTTTCTCTGAATAGAAAAGAGTCATTAACATTACAGAAAAATTTCTGGACATGAACAGCTTGACACCTCCCTTGACCAGGTAGGTGAATAACTATTATGTCCTAGGCTCTGCACATAAGGATAAAAAATATACTTAATATATCTTAGAAATTATTTCAGACCAACAGAGTAATGTTGCTATATGCTGCTGCTGCTAAGTTGCTTCAGTCGTGTCTGACTCTATGCAACCCCATAGTTGGCAGCCCATCAGGCTCCTGTCCCTGGGATTCTCCAGGCAAGAATAGTGGAGTGGGTTACCATTTCCTTCTCTAATGCATGAAAGTGAAAAGTGAAAGTAAAGTAGTTCAGTCGTGTTCTACTCTTCGAGACCCCATGGTCTGTAGCCTACCAGGCTTCTCTGTCCATTGGATTTTCCAGGCAAGAGTACTGGAGTGGGTTGCCATTATATTCTCCGTTGCTATATGAAGAGGGCTTATATGTTTTTATACGTTGGATTAAGAGAACTCATTTCTTTTTCAGCNGTCTGTAGCCTACCAGGCTTCTCTGTCCATTGGATTTTCCAGGCAAGAGTACTGGAGTGGGTTGCCATTATATTCTCCGTTGCTATATGAAGAGGGCTTATATGTTTTTATACGTTGGATTAAGAGAACTCATTTCTTTTTCAGCTTGTGGTTACTGGGATGAGAAACCACCCTATGAATTTGCCAGTGCAGCTTGCTGCAAGCGCCTGTGTGTTTAATTTAACCAAGCAGGATCTTGCTGCAGGAATGCCTGTCCGACTCCTGGCCGATGTGACCCATTTGCTGCTCAAAGCCATGGAACATTTTCCCAACCACCAGCAGGCAAGCATATGAAAATTCACATTCAAATGGTCTTTTTAATATTTACTATCCATCTCCTACCTCCATACAGTTCATTTTAGTAGACCAAAGCTGGAAATGCCTTTGGAGGCTGTGAAGTAATAAGTTTTGTGGTGTGACTAAGTGCAGGGCGATAGAGAAGTAGAATACTAAAGAATACATTCCTCACCTAAAAGTATTTTGGTCCAAACACGGTGGGAAATAATGCAAGCCATGTAAAACTTCTTGTACCTAGACCTTGAGTTAGTCATAATTTCAGTGTACAGGATAAGGCATAGAGCTTCTACTCTGAGCCAGGCCTTGGTTCAGTACTCAAGTACTCAATGCTTAAGTACTGGAATAGAGAAATAAATAAGACATGGATTTTCTGTTTCTATTAGTATAGGTAGTCTACAAAACCTGTCCTATTCTTTGGATGAAAACTAAAAATGGTGCTTGAATTATATTTTTAACTCTTAAAATTTAACAATGAGTTGGCAAGTTAGTAGAAAATACTCAGAGACCCAAAATCAAGTAAAATTGGCAACCCAGGTTGGTGAGTGGATCATTAAAGCCAGCTTCCCTCATTGAGAACACCTGCCAAACTAGATGAGTTTTAGCCTTTGGTTTTCATGGACTCTGGAAGCCAGGTGAACAGAAGACAAAATAGGACCCATCCTAGGGCCACCAGAAGGGAGGGAGATTAGCTGGAATTATCCAATTTATCACCCTATTTCTCATCTAATAAAAAAGATTTTTAAAATGTGCAAATAAACTTATGTGGATCCAGTGGAAGTCTTTGAACCATAGGTGAGCAGGATAAATGTTCTAAGACAGGTTACACTTTATAAATGTCTTTTTAAAAAAAAAATGGACTCTAACAAAACAATATTTTATTCAGGATTTTTTTTCTCTCTTNCTAGTTTCATGGGGTTTCATTTCATATCAGTAGTCAGCCAAAGATTTTAGGGGATCCCCCTTCAGATGTCTTTTTCTTTGAAAATTTTTCCTTTTTATTACTCTGTTCTATAGATTTTTGCTGCCTTAGTCACCCTACACACAGATCCTTATCTCTTCAACTCAGCAAAACTGTCAGATTCTCTTTAGATTCCCCTTATATGCACAGCAATCTAGAAACTGCCCTATTTGAATATCTTCTCTTGTATCTATACAGGGATCAGAGTCCCTGTATAGCTATCCCATTGTGTCATAGCTATTGTCCATTCTCTCATATAGTTTGGCTGGTTTCCCAGTAACTTGTTTATTACAACAAAGAATGGCCCATGATTCTCTTGATGCTCTGTTCCAGATATTTCTTGTTGGTTTTTGTTTTAATGATGCTGTCTTTGCATTTTCGTGTTTGTGTGTTTTAAACTTCTTAAATCAGGTATCTTGTAGTTGTATGAGATTCTTGCAGGAGTCTAATTCACTACTGTGTATTTGATGATTCTCACTCATGGATTATTTTCATTGTGAATTGTAATTTAGCATTTTCTGTGAGGCTTTTGAGTCCAAGATGTGCCCTTCTCAGAGGGTCTTTGTATTTCTTTCTACCAAGCTTGGAGGAGATGGAGGACTATCTTTGTTTGTTTGTTTGTTTAATTTATTTTGACCACACCATACAGCTTGTGGGATTTTAGTTCCCCAGCCAGGGATTGAACCCAGGCCCTTTAGAATGAAAGCACAGAGTCCTAACCACTGGACTGCCAGTATATTTATTTCCTTTTTTGTCTCTGTAAAATGATACATGCTGTGTAAAAAATATGAATATGGAAGAATATAAAAATTAAATGTGAGATGCCTTTTCTTGTTTGAATATGTGAGATTAGAGAGGGGGATAGGAGACTTTTATTAATCATTTATGGTGATGGAAAATACAGGATTATGTACATTCATGTAGCGGGTAAAATTATACCTGTCTCTTCTGTCTTCCCTCTTTTTGGTGGTTGGAAAACAGAATGTAGTCTTTACAGAGGATGCATTTGGATGTGATGCCTTTCCTTTTCACTTGTCATAGAATGACTTAAACTAGGGAGTAAATAGTTTCTTAACAATGAAAAGGCCAGGGTTTTTGGTTCCTAAGAATTGGAATCAGTGTATTAGGAAAAGAATTATGATTTCATAGTAGATCAGATGGAGCTTTTACAAAGAGGATTAATCTTCTGACTAGTGAGCTAAGTTGGGTCTTACATTGTTTTGGAGAAAATTAAGCACAGCCTAAATTGTAAACCCCTCGATTGTTTCCCATGTGAATAGAGGTCTTCCTTATATACTGCCTAGGCAAGCCATCATATCCCACCTCCAGATAAAACACCTGCATTCCACAGGCCAGCAGACAAATTCTGACATTCAGTGGAGGTCCTAGGCTATGAAGTTTTTAAGACAGAGGATCACTATATTGCTCACGTAAATGAATGCTTTCCTGTCTTCATCTTACTTAGGCTCTCTACACTACTTAGAACTACTAATCCTTTCACCCTTTAAAAACCATGCCTTATTTCTGGCTGTGCTGGGTCTCCGTTGTTATGCGGGCCGTCTCTCGCGGTGGTGTGCAGGGGCGACTCTCGTTGCCGTGCTCTGGCTTCTCATTGCAGTGGCTGCTCTTGTTGCTGCGCGTGTGCTCTAGAGAGTGTGGGTTCAGTAGCTGCAGCACACAGGCTCAGTAATTGTGGCTCACGGCTCTAGAGTGTAGGGCTCAGTAGTTGTGGGGCACGGGCCTAGTTGCCCTGTGGCACGTGGAATCTTCCTGGACCAGGGATTGAACCCATGTTCGCGGATTCTTAACCCCTGGGCCACCAGGGAAGTACCCTTTCATCCTTTTGATATACTCACCTGTCTGCTTTCTAGATACCAAACTTTCCCCTTACCTTTCCTACTGCTTTCCTCCTACCTCTCTTATGGTTGCACTCTGGTGGAGTTTCTCCAGACCACAGAGATGTTATAAATTTGAACTACAGTCTTGCTTGAGGGCAGGCCCCTGTTTATAAATTACAAGGGAAGACTTTTCCCTTTAGGCCAGAGCCCAGATCACAATAGGCTTCTTTCTTATGTCTCTATATCAGGCCACCCTTTTATTGAGGTGTAATGCTTTGAAAATTCTTGCATTGTATGCAGAGTCTTAGCATCTCTGGTCCTTACTTCCGGGCTAGCGTGTCTGTTAAACCCAGTTCTCTTGCACCCTGCCCGCCCCCCACTGCTATGAGCCAGAGATAGCCTGTTAGGTGCTAGTTTGATTTCCTGTTTACAGGAAAATCCCAGACAAAAAAGTTACATATTTAAAGTTTGCTTGCTGTTTTTCACCCAGCACAACTAGATATTGTGCAGCAGGAAATTTTTAGGTTATCTAGTTCACTAATTCACTTGAAAAGAAACTACTGTTTCTTTATTTTATTGTTTGGGGTGGAGAGGAATAAAATCAACTGTAATACCACAGTGCTAACATAGCAACAGTCTTCACCTTTTGTCCATACACATTTAAATCATTGCAGTATCATTTAGCCATTTACTATACGTAATTACTTTAATTTTTCTATTTTTTCCCCCCAGAACAATATAGCTGAAGTACAAGAATTGCATTCTGAATTAATGTGGAAGGATTTTATAGACCACATCAGTAGTCTTCTACATAGTGTTGAAGTGGAAGTCAGTTACTTTGCAGCTGGAATTATTGCCCACTTAATATCTAGAGGTGAACAAGCCTGGACATTGAGTCGCAGCCAGAGGAATTCTCTTCTGGATGATCTGGTAGGGTAACTTGCTGTTTTCTGGAAGAATACAAACAGCATTCATAATGATTAAACTATCAAAGCCTCATCATGCAATACTAAATATTATAATCCTTTCCATGTGTCTTGTGTCTTTCAGCATTCAGCTATTTTGAAATGGCCAACTCCAGAGTGTGAGATGGTAGCATACAGGTAATTAACAAGATAATTAATATTAAGCCAACCTAGTCATGTTGCTTGCCTAGAGGTCATTCCTACTAGATGTATGATTGTTTTCCCTTAGTCATCTATGTTTTTACTTTATTTTGCTACCTATCATTCATCAGTCCTTTCATGTTCATTGAAGACAGGTGCCAAAGTCTTGTTCTATCCTCTTGAAGTTCAAAGATGAATAAGATATGGTGCCTCCAAACAAGAACTTCACAACCTAGTGAGGAAAACCAAATGTAAATCAGATATAATTTACTCTTAAGCTAATTTCATAGAATGCTCTAAAATCAAAGATGAAAATATTTTTTTAAAAAAGATGAAAGTACTTAAATCTGCACTGGAAAATAATGAAAAACTTCCAGAGGAAGTAGGTTGTGAACCGGGTTTTAAGTAGGGACAGACAATTTTAGGAAGAGTATTAATGCAAGGAGGTGTAGAACAAGAGAACACATTTAAAGAACTAGAAGCAGCACCTGATTTGTTTAGGGAAGCAATTTGTAATTATTAAAGTGTATACTGGATTCTAACGTTATTTATGACAAGTGATTTGATAGATAAGTTACTAATATACCTGAAGTATTCCAGATTGCTGCATAAACATTATCATTACAGTTTATTTTGTTGTCTATTTTGTAAATGCTGATGCTGCCAGTACTTTGTATTCCAATATGTTTTACCCATTTTGGGGCAGAAGACTAGAAGAAATAGGCTAAATTCTGGACCTCCTTCATAATGTTCTATTGGTTAATTATCAACTAACTTCTTACCTAGGTTTATAAAACAAGGTCTACTGTTCTTCAGAATGTGTATCTTCAAGACCAAAAGGTGCTGTTGAGAAAAAGTACATTGTTCTGATCACCTTCTATCTTCTGCACCAAGACTTTTGTTTGAATACAATCCTTTATCAGATGGCTAAGACAAAGGAACGATGTTCTATAAAGGATCATTTATATTAGTTTAAAATAGAAGAATGAAATTTCTGGAGTGAAAAGCTCAGGAATCATTGCTTTAGAAAATGACGCAAAGTATAAGATGTAACTTTTATTCTTTTCTTTTGAACCTTTAGGTCCTTTAATCCATTTTTCCCTTTACTTGGCTGTTTCACAACACCTGGAGTCCAGCTATGGGCAGTTTGGGCCATGCAACATGTCTGCAGCAAGAATCGTATGTACCAAAAGAGAACTGTGTTTGAATGTAATTCTTGTCCTTCAGCTATATTGTTCTGGAAAAAAAAGAAGCTATAAAATTAAAATGATATGTATATTCAGTGTTTAGGACATTGCTGCCAGCACCATAGTGTGTGGAAAAGTAAACTATTTAAATCAGGTTTCATATCTTTTTTTTTTCGTTATTCTTTTTTGAAGGCTGTATGTAATGTATCTCTCTATTAGTATTTATGAATATAAACTCATTCCATAGGTGATTTGAAATATTAAAAAGAAGCACATAAATATACCTTAATAGTAAAGTATAAATTAAATTTTCTTAAGTTAAAAATCAGATCCAAGGAAAAATAATTTGAAAAAAATTAAAAGATAGAGGGATGATAGTAGAATTTAGATATGTAGGCCATTCATAGTAATTGATATACTCTCTGTGACTGGACTGCAAGTAATCAGCTACATGGTTCTCTTTCTATATATAAGAGGGAAGAACATTATATATCCTCAAAGGGGCATAAAGCTTTTCTGCACAATTAAGTACAAGTTAAGTTTCTTTTATAAGAGTCTTAATAGGGGCTGTGTTATAAATGGCCTATATAAGAATGTGAGAGTCGTTTTTTAACAATTGTTTTTTAGCAAGTAGCGACTTCACTTTCACTTTTCACTTTCATGCATTGGAGAAGGCAGTGGCAACCCACTCCAGTGTTCTTGCCTGGAGAATCCCAGGGACGGGGGAGCCTGGTGGGCTGCTGTCTATGGGGTCGCACAGAGCCAGACACGACTGAAGCAACTTAGCAGCAGCAGCAGTACTCTTTTGTTATATTCTTTCTTGTTGCATTCTTTGATGAACACATATCACAAAAATAGAACTCAATAAAAGTTCTTTTCTGTCAGGTGGATAGAGGAAGATGGTTTAGGGAATGGGAAGCGACAGAGAAAACCACCTTGTACCCACCTAAATCTCCACTTGGAAGCTTTTCTGCCTCCTCCTACTAAGTTCCTGGAGCAGAGCTGTTCATTCATAAACATAAGATTGCCTCATTAGCGACACTAAACTGCCTCTGCTATAAATTTTTTTTTCCCTTTCTCTGTACCTTTAGGTTCTGAGAACTCTCAGTATTATTTTTTTAACAGTCTGTCTGATTTTATACCCAGCCTCTAACCTCCAGGCTTCTTTCCTCATTACTTTTCACAGACTCATAGGAGAAAATAAAACATAATAAATAAATAACAGTGCATTTTCATTCAACTGGTACCATTTTTGTGACTGCTCTTAGGTGTTGATGTTTTTTCAGGTTTACTCTGTGAAGCGAGTACCCTGAAGAATTTATCCTATAATGCACTGTAATTTGGAGATTGTTAGATTATTTTATCTCCAACTCAGGTAGTTCAGGTTCCTACTTTCTTGCTTCCCTGTTTATATTTAAATGGAATTTACTTCTCAGTTTGCACTAAAAAGTTTTAATGCGCTAAAAAGCTTATAGCTTTTAAAAATTAAGAGTTAGTGTAGCATAGTGATGAAGAGCACACAAGACTATTAACACCTGGATTCAAACCATGTTCCACCGCTTACCATGTATGCCATTTTGAGCAAATTATTAAATCTAGGACTTCAGTTTCCACATTTGTTAAATGGAAATAATAATAGTACCTGTTTCACACATCATAATTGTTATGCTCCAGGTCCAGGTCTCCACATAGACGGACAGATCAACTCACCACAGCATGCAAAAGCAAGAAGGGACTTTTATTTCTAACTCGAGTTAGGGCACTCCGCCATCTCCAACGCAGTGGAGTAAGGCAAGAGGGCCCCGAGCCTAGGGTTACAGACTTAGAACAAAGACAGCTATTTGACATAAGCTGATTGGTTATACAATGCGCGTGTGCGGACGTAAGGCTTTTTGGCATATACTAATTGGTTCGTTTTTGCACATGCGGGCTTGCTTAGGGACGTTTCGTGTTATCTGGGCTGGTTCTAACCAGGCTACAGGGAATATGCTGACTGTCTGAGTCTCAAGGTCGGGGGGATGATAATCTCAGCCCCTTCTGGGCAGTGACCCAACTTTTCCCGTGATTGTAACTTTTTCTTACTTTTAGTCCTTGAAGCTTGTCATGGCTTCTGTTAGGTCTCAACAATAATGAGCATGTTCCCGTATTTTGGGAAATTTTTGGCAACATGATTTACAATAATCACTTAATCTTTATTTTATGGTGTATTAGTTTCCTAAGGCAAGTGTAACTAAGTACCAAAAATGGGTGGCTTAAAATAACAGGAACACTTTGTCACTCCGTTCTGGAGGCATAGAAGTCTAAGGTGTGAGCAGGGCCATGCTTTCTGACAGCTCCAGGGGAGGACCCTTCCTTGCCTCTTCCAGCTTCTGGTGTTTGCTGCTCCGTGTGTCTTCATATCATCGTCTTCTGTGTGTGTGTGTGTCTGTTTCTGTGTCCAGATCTCCCCTTTTCATAAGAACATCAGTCACATTGGATTAGGGCCTACCCCAGTGGTATCATGTAACTTCACTAATTACATCAGCCACAGCCCTGTTTCCACATGAGGTTTCATTCTGAAGTACCGGGCCTTAGCGGGTGTTAGGACTTTAACCTATCTTTTGAGGGAGATACAATTTAACCCATAACATATGGCTATACATTTATTAAACTTACCTAGCTACATCCCTATTGATGAACATTTAGGTAGTCTACCTTTTAATTTGAAAATTATGCTCAAATGCTTGTTTTTACAGAGATATTCATTGCATCATTATTTATAGTAGGAAGTAACTCTAAGTAGCCTAGAAGTCCAGCACTAGGGGAATGTAAAATAATGTTGAAACATCCAGACAGTGGAATTATAAGTGAAGATGACATGATAGAAAAGTATATGAGCAGAAACTTATATTCCGGGTCAGGACAGAGTAACCGGTACCGGAGTAGCTCACCAGCCATAAACAGTAGAAAAATGTGGGGAAAATTTGAAAGTTTGTTCTAGACTTAGACTGCCGCGGCCAGCACAGTCAAGGAGCAACCTCCGTAAGGAGGACGCGAAGGAGAACGCCCGCTTAGAAAAAATAAGAAGACAGAAAGATGGGGTTGAGAGGATCAGACCTTATTGTCTGATACCAACTTTATTAGGTGTTCAGTATATATAGGATAACATACGTGACTTATGACATCTACTAGGTTACTTTGATCTAGATAATCATTCACCAGACCTTCACCATTGTGTTCAGAACACAATGCCTAGTTACTTGAAGTGCGATAAGCACCAGTGAGCAGAACATAGCTATCAGACATCTTGGAGACACAAAGTCACACATTCTTCAGGGAGGCGGGACAGAGAGCTTAGGGCAATGCCTAGGGGCTCAGGATATCGCTGAGCAGCTCCCAAAACTTTAACCCTTCACGGGCAGTCCCCCGCAG
>SJYV01044158.1:107603-207412 GCA_006410875.1 Neotragus pygmaeus
AAAAAAAAAAAAAAAAAAAAGGAACACCAGAAGTATCTTGATATAAATACCAGGCAAAGACATAAGAAAAGAAAATTAGTGAACAGTATATCTCATGAGCATAGATGAGGATATTCTTTTTAAAAAATGTTAACAAACAGAACATAACAGTGTATAAAAGGGAGGTTACTCCAAGAATGCAAAATTGGTTTAAGATTTGAAAATCAATATGTTTCTTCCTATTACCAGACCAGGAAATAAAAGCAATCTCATCATCTCTATTGATGCAGAAAGGCAGACCATTGGCCATTGCCCATGAAAGCAGGGATTTTTACTACTATTCAATTTTTCTATCCTTGCTGGGAAAACAGTTTGCATTTCCTTCTACAGAAGTGTTTTGATTTTACCTGTTTCAGTCAGAGTGATGACCTTCCAAACAGAATGTCGTCTGTTTACCTTGGAGTTGGCTGTCTACAAATTAGGCTGCTCTTGGTTGGTTGGTTATTGGAGAGCTGTTTATGTGCCACTGTCCAAGTGACAATAGAATCTGGCAGCTTCTTGTGCAGTTCCAAAGTCAGTACTAGTGGGAAAGATGTTCCCTTCTCATGAGTATCCCCTCCTTACATTCTCCAGGTAAAATGACCCTATGTAAGCCAATTCCATTGTATTATTTAACTCTTCGGGCATTGTCATTCCCATTAGAGTGTTTCTCTGATGTCACTCAAAAACACTGTGGCTCTTTCAGGTTTGAAGATCATTGTTTATCCTTCAGTCATAAGGGTAACTTCAATTAATGTCAAATAGCAAGGTAGAAAATGCCCTTAAATGGAAATTCTTTGTCCAAAGTCCCAGTAGTCATCTGGGAGGCTCACAGGCTTTTGCCATAAGCCCCAGTCTGTCCTTTACATAGGGGTATCGCACAGAGAATTTGTCCCTACCAGCACTCCAGCTTCTGTTCCACACTGGCTAGGGCAGTCTTACTCCCCATTAAGTGTATCTAATTAACATTGCTTGAAAGAAGGATTTATATGCTTTCTGTTTTATGATGTTAGGTAGGGAAAATATTCCCCAGTCAGTAAGATGTTCATGCTCATAATACAGTCAGATAAAAGAAATTCACAAACCAGTTCTATAAACTTTTACCTTAATTCTGTTAATCCTTATATTCCTAACTGTAGCCTCCATTAGGACTTCATCTACAGATTTAAGTCCCCAGTAAGGAGTCAAGCCAAGGAATCCTGGCCTTTTGTCAGTCTTTGTCTTGATTAGATGAAACAAATGCTGGTCAGGTTTGGATCCACCTCTAAATGCCATTGGTAACTTTAACCTTTAGTAACCATAGCTTTGACTATACAGACCTTTGTCAGCACAGTGATATCTCTGCTTTTTAATATGCTGTCTACGTTTGTCATAGCTTTTCTTACAAGGAGCAAATGTCTTTTAATTTCATGGCTGCAGACACGGCCTGCAGTGATTTTGGAGTCCACAAAAAGAAAATCTGTCAGTTTCTACTTTTCCCCCATCTGTTTGCCATGAAGTGATAGGACCAGATGTCATGATCTTTGTTTTTTGAATGTTGAGTTTTAAGCCAGCTTTTTCACTCTCCTCTTTCACCTTCATCAAGAGGCTCTTTAGTTTCCCTTTGCTTTCTTCCATTAGAGTGGTATCATCTGTATATCTGAAGTTGTTGATATTTTTCTTGACAGTCTTTATTCCAGCTTGTCATTCATCCAGCCCAGCATTTCACATGATGTACTCTGCATATAAGTTAAATAGCAGGGTAACAATATTCAGCCTTGATGTGTTCCTTGCCCCATTTTGAACCAGTCTGTTGTTCCATGTCCAGTTCTAACTGTTGCTTCCTCACCAGCATACAGGTTTCTCAGGACGCAGGTAAGGTGGTTATGATCCACATAGTCTGGCTTTAACGTAGTCAGTGAAGCAGAAGTAGATGTTTTTTGGAAAGTCCCTTGCTTTTTCTGTGATTCAAAGAATGTTGGCAATTTGATCTCTAGTTCTTCTGCCTTTTCTAAATAAATCCAGCTTGTACATCTGAAAGTTCTCGATTCATGTATTAATGAAGCCTAGCTTGAAGGATTTTGAGTATTACCTTGCTATCATGTGAAATGAGTGCAGTTGTACAGTAGTTTGATTGAATATTCTTTGGCATTGCCTTTCTTTGGGATTGGAATGAAAACTGACCTTTTCCAGTCCTATGGCCACTGCGGCACCTTTAATAGCATCATCTTTTAGGATTTGAAATAGCTCAGCTGGAATTCCCTCACCTCCACTAGCTTTGTTNTTCTTTGGCATTGCCTTTCTTTGGGATTGGAATGAAAACTGACCTTTTCCAGTCCTATGGCCACTGCGGCACCTTTAATAGCATCATCTTTTAGGATTTGAAATAGCTCAGCTGGAATTCCCTCACCTCCACTAGCTTTGTTTGTAATAATGCTTCCTAAGGCCCACCCGGCTTCACGTTCCAGGATGTCTGGCTCTAGGCGAGTGCCCATGGCGTCATGTTTATTTGGGTCATTGAGACCTTCTGTGTCTGGTTCTTCTTGTATTCTCGCCTCTTCTTCATCTCTCGTGCTTCTCTCAGGTCCTTGCTGGTTTTGTCCTTTATTTTGCCCGTCTTTGCATGAAATGTTCCTTAGTATTTCCACTATTCTTGAAGAGGTCTCTAGTCTTTCCCATTCTGTTGTTTTCCTCTTACTTCTTTGCATTATTCATTTACAGAAGACTCTTATTTCTCCTTGCTCTTCTGTGGAACTCTGCATTCAGTTGGGTTTATCTTTCCTTTACTCCTTTGCCTCTCACTTCTTTTCTTTTCTCGGCTATCTGTGAGGCCTCCTCAGACAACCACTCTGCCTTCCTGCATTTCTCTTTCTTTGGGATGGTTTTGGTCACCACCTCCGGTACAAGGTTATGAATCTCCATCTACAGTTCTTTGGGTATTCTGTCTACCAGATCTAATGCTTTGAATATATTCTTCTCCTCTACTGAATAATCATAAGGGATTTGATTTAGGTCACATCTGAATGGCCCAGTAGTTTCCCCTACTTTCTTCAATTTAAGCCTGAAATCTACAATAAGAATCTAATGAGCTGAGCCATGGTCAGCTCCAGGTCTTGTTTTTGCTGACTCCATAGAGCTTCTCCATCTTCAGCTACAAAGAATATAATAAATCTGATTTCAGTATTGACTGTCTGGTGATGTTCATGTGTAGAGTTGTCTCTTGTGTTGTTGGAAGAGGGTGTTTGATATGACAGTACTCTGTTAGCCTAATCCCTTGAATTTATTTGTCACCTCTACTGTATTGGGTCAAAATGTTTTCAAGTCATATGTTTGATAAAGTGCCTGTGTTCAAAATATGTCATGTACTCTGAAAACTTATGATAAGAAAACAAAGTGAGTCGAAAAACAAAAGAATGGACAAAAGAGTTGAATAGTCTCTTTACCAAAGCTTTATAGATGACAGGGGGGCTCCCCTGGTGTCCCATGGTTAAGAATCTGCCTTGCAATGCAGAAGATGCAGGTTTGATCCCTGGTTGGGAAAGGAAGAGCTTCCATGCCACAGAGCAACTAGCCTGTGTGCTGCAACTACTGAAGCCTACATGGCACAACTTGAGATCCGTGCACCGCAACAAAAGATCCTGCATGACACAATGAAGATCACACGTGCTGCAACTAAGACCTGACACAGCCTGATAAATAATAAATAAATACTTATTTTAAAAAAAAGATTTACAGGTGGCAAATAAACACACATGAAAAGATGCTCAACATCATTAGGATATATGTATAGATCAATGCAATAGAATTGAGAGTCCAAAACTAAACCCATTCATCTATGACCAAATGATTCTTGACAAGGGTGCCAAGACTATTCAGTGGAAAAAGAAAGTGTTTTTCAGCCAGTGGTGCTGAGAAAACTGAGTAGGCATGTGTTAAAGAAGGAACTTGCATGCTTACCTCATGCCATATATGAAAATTAACTCAAAAATGGGTTATTGGCCTAAGTATAAAAACTGCATTTATATATGCATAAAACTTTTAAAAGAAATAGATATAAATCTTTATGACACTGGATTAAGCAGTGTTTTCTTATTTAGGACACCAAAATCATAAGTGGTAAAAGAAGAACTAGTCTAATCGGATTTAGTAAAAATTTTTAACACATTTGTGCTTTAAAGGACATCATCAACAAGGTGAAAAGACTACTCAGAATGGTTGAAAATATTTGCAAATTATATACGTAATGANATGACACTGGATTAAGCAGTGTTTTCTTATTTAGGACACCAAAATCATAAGTGGTAAAAGAAGAACTAGTCTAATCGGATTTAGTAAAAATTTTTAACACATTTGTGCTTTAAAGGACATCATCAACAAGGTGAAAAGACTACTCAGAATGGTTGAAAATATTTGCAAATTATATACGTAATGAGGGACTTGTTTTTAAAATGTATAAACACAATAATGAAAAGTGACCCAGTTTAAAAACTGGCAAAAGGTCTGAATAGACATGTCTTAAGAAAAATATACAAATGGCCAATAAGCAGATTAAAAGCAGTTCAACATTGTTAGAAAAATATAAATTAAAACCACAGTGAGATACCACTTTATACCTGCTAGGAAGGCTGCCTATAATCAAAAAGATGGACAGTGGCATGTGTTGGTGAAACAACTGTCTCATTCATTGATGATGAGATTGAAATTTTATAGAGTCATTTCAGAAAACAATTTGGTGATTTCTTATAAAGTTAAACATACATTTAGTCCAGCATTTTAGGTGTTTCCTCAAGATGAATAAAATGAAAAGTTCACAAAAAAACTTACAATAGTAGGATGATTATAGTATTTTTAGTAAATGTAACGAAATGCTGGGGTCAGGGGAGAACATCCAACAAATGTCCAGTACAGTAACATTAACAACATGTGGCGTGTTCAATACAATGGAATATTTCTCAGCTTAAAGCAAAAGAACTACTACATACAGGTAACAACTTGAATACATCTTAAAAACATCATGTTGAACAGAAGTACACAGACACAAAAGATTACATACTGGATGAGTCCATTTTATATGAAGTTCTAGGCAAAAATCTACATCGCAGAAATTAGAACAGTGCTTGCTTGGGATGAGAGGTGCAGGGGAGACTGACTGCACAGGTGCACAGGGAGACTTTTTTTGTTGTTGAAAATATTCTATATCCTGATCGTGTTGGTGGTTACACCAGTGTATCTGTTGTCCGTGTTCAGTATCTCCTGGAGTTTGCTCAGATTCATGTCCAGTGAGTCGGTGACATTATCCAACCATCTCATCCTCTGCCTCATATAACTATAGATTAAATTGGGTGTATTTATTGCATGTAAATTAGACTTTAGTGAATATGACTAGTGCTTCCTTCGGCAGCACATATACTAAAACTGAAATGATACAGAGAAGATTAGCATGGCCCTGTGCAAGGATGACACGCAGATTCGTGAAGCGTTCCATATTTTTTTCGGAAAAGGCGATGGCATCCCACTTCAATACTCTTGCCTGGGAAATCCCATGGGCGGAGGAGCCTGGTAGGCTGCAGTCCATGGGGTCGTGAAGAGTCAGACACGACTGAGTGACTTCACTTTTACTTTTCACTTTCATGCATTGGAGAGGGAAATGGCAACCCACTCCAGTATTCTTGCCTGGAGAATCCCAGGGATGGGAGAGCCTGGTGGGCTGCGCCGTCTATGGGGTCGCACAGAGTTGGACATGACTGAAGCGACTTAGCAGTAGCAGCAAATATGACTAAAACTAAAAAAAATTTAAAAGACACATGTACAGTAAATTCCCTGGTGTTCCAGTGCTTAGGACCCTGTACTTTAACTACCGAGGGTCCTATTTCAGTCCCTGATCAGGGAACTAAAATCCCACAAGCCAAATAGCACAGCCCTCTCCCTACCCCCACCCCCTCAAAAAAAGCATGTGTGCCAAAAAAAAATTTTTTTTAAGTTTTAAAAATGTTTTATTTGTTTATGCTGCATTGGGTCGCCAGCTTTTCTGGTTAAAGCAAGCAGAGCTACTCTTTGGCTCTTGTGCTCAGGCTTTCCATTGCCGTGGTTTCTATTGTGGTAGAGCTTGGGCTCTAGGGTGCAAGGGCTAAGTTGCCTCAGGGCATGTGGAATCTTCCCAGACCACGGGTCAGAACCTGTGTCCCCCTGCATTAGCAAGCAGATTATCAACCACTGGACCACCAGGGAAGTCCAAAAAAATTTTTTTTAATAATGATAATTGGCATATACAATATGACTGCCATTAAAATTTTTTTTTAATGTTGGAAATGAATTAAAGTACCTATCCTACCCATGTTTTGTGGTCAAAGATTTTCTGGACTGCGTGTCTTATGGTTATGATTTATATATACATTATATGATACATATATAATGTTATGAGTGTTATCTGTGACTTATATGTGAGTCCTGTAGTGTAGTGTGACATCATTGCAGAGACATTTATCAAGCTCCAACTTATGTTAATGGGCAGTAATAAAACAGCTTAAATTTAAGCAAATAAATAAAAGTTATTCCACACAAAAGGCAGTTAAGTGTTTTAAGGAAAGCTCTTTCTCCTGTTTTCTTTCAGCTTCAAGGTACTGCAGCATGCTGATTGAGGAAGGAGGGTTGCAGCATTTATACAACATCAAAGAACACGAACAGACTGATCCCCATGTCCAACAGATTGCTGTGGCCATTCTGGACAGCTTAGAAAAACACATTGTACGCCATGGGAGGCCACCTCCCTGTAAAAAGCAGTCCCAGGCCAGACTAAACTGATAGCCATAGGTAATTGGATAATGGAGTCACAGAAATTCTTTTTGTGATGAGTTCACTTGGAATAGCTTACCCTCTGTGATGTTTTAGGGGTTTCTATGATAAGAGTCATAAGATGAGTATGGGGTTGACAATGTACAGTACTGCCCATGTGAACAGTCTCTGATTTGTTTTGTGATTTTTAACTTATTAGGCAAGAAGGGTCTCTTTCCTTCATCATTGCCTTTTAGGAAGATTTCCACATCTTTCAGTGTTTGAACTTACCTGTGTTTAAAATTCTACAGTTTTATGATGATGTTTGCACGAACCCTTAGGCCAGACTTTTCTGATTTTAAAGTCCCTTCCAATCAATTTGCAGCTTTAGATAAGCTGTTAACTTGATGGCTGGCACTGCTTCAGTTGTAAATTTTATACTGCTTCTGTATAAAATGCCTTTATTCTCTGTTTGTGTATCTTTTATAAGATGTCCTTCTTAGTGTGAAAGAATGGAAATCTGAGTCCTACCCTTGTGAAAGCTACTTACTGGCTAGTGCCAGGATGGCTGGCAGAAAATACATTAAGGACTACTAAGGGAGAATAGAGATTAGGAACTGGGAAAAGGCCTGCTCTTGAGGTATTTTTAAACTGGGACTGGCTAATCTTCTGGAACCCACTTCTCCTAAGACGTTGAGCAGTAGCTTGTTCTTCATATTAATTCTTGGAGACGTGGACTGCTGCTTCCTATACAGACTGCAGGTTACTCTCTAGAAATATTTCCCCAAGCTATCACAATGTAAAATATTACAGCATTCTGTGTTAGAGATTAATTAACTGTCTGAATCTCTTTATGTCATATTGTTGTGAAGAAATTGTCTCTTGCTAAAACTGACTGTTCTTTTCTCTTTATTTCAAAGTCATTTTGTTCGGTGGAATAGAGACCATATATGGTGTTACCTGCTCACTTAAAATAATTAATTAACAACAGTAAATTTTGCCACAAGAAGTTAATTTTCTTTTGTTTCAAAATACATGTATCTTAATGTTTTCATGTTAGGGAAAGATATCCACATCTCACTGCCAAAAATAAATAAGTATTAGATGATTGTTAAATGTAATGATTCTAGTTGCAGTGCAGAAAAGGAAATATTTTGTGATAGGTTATTTTTCAGACAGTTTTCTTTTCTTTAGGAGAGTTGTTATAGTATAGTAAAGAATCAATTATAATGGCAGTTGGGAGGCAGCAAGTCACCAAGAGAGTCATTTTTCATTTTAAACTTTAGTTTGTGAATAAGGTTAACTTGCAGTCTTAGATAACTGCATTTTTTTCATAGATGGCCAAAATGTTTTCAATAGAGATTTAAAATGGTACGTTTAAATCATTGTGATCATTCAGAAGCATTTTTATTTAGAAAGGAGCTGGCTTATTAGTATGCTGTTAACATTTTGACATACATGTTTCATACCACTATCACAATAATCATACTTGAATTATTTGGTACTCCTTTACAGAAATAAAAACTAAAAGAAAATAGGTATTTAGAATCACTAAAAACCATTTTAAATTGTGAGTTAATTCTGACTCAAGGAATTTTTATAGGTGTAAGATAAATTTTCACAGGTTAAGTATTTCAAAGGAAATGGAAATCTCTTCTGAAAATGTCCCCTTTTCCTGGGTTTTAAATATCTAAGGCAAAATGTCAAAAATAGGATGTCCTACAATAGCTTAGAAGCTGGTAGCTGTGTGGACCATTTCCAGGTCTTCTGGCTTGTGTAGTTAAGGAAAAGCCTGTTTGAGAAGTTTGGTTTCAAGTTTCTGTTGTATCCTATTTAAAACAAAAGTACATGCTCCTTGTAGGCTAATCCTAGGTTTTTTGTCTTTATAAATTGTTTTCAAATATGGCTAAAAATGTATGGAAAACAATTAACCCCTTCGTTACTCAGAATAACTTGTTGATAGACGAAGACTCAAATATATTTAAATTGAAATTTACTACTTTGAGCACTGGTAATGGCCAGATACTTCTGAGTCTTAAAAGCAAGATAATTAGGCACATCCCAGATAAAAATATTAGTGCCTTTGTGATTGGGATACCTCTTAAATTGTGTATCTAATTATGGCACTGAATTGTCTATAAGGTCTTAAATCTGACTACAATTCAGTATATATATATATAAATTGAGNATAATTAGGCACATCCCAGATAAAAATATTAGTGCCTTTGTGATTGGGATACCTCTTAAATTGTGTATCTAATTATGGCACTGAATTGTCTATAAGGTCTTAAATCTGACTACAATTCAGTATATATATATATAAATTGAGGGCTTCCCTGGTGGCTCAGATGGTAAAGAATTTGCCTACAATGCAGGAGACCTGGGTTTGATCCCTGGGTTGGGAAGATCCCTTGGAGAAGGAAATGGCAACCTATTCCTGTATTCTTGCCTGAAGAATTCCACGGACAGAGCAGCTTGATGGGCTATAGTCCATGGGGTTGCGAAGAGTTGGACATGACTGAGCAACTTTCACTCATTGATATATAAATTATGAGGTGTAACTGGCCTGTCTCTTAAGGTAGAATCTATTCGGCCTCCTGTTTGCATTTGTACACTAGAATGTAATGGAACTTGGTGCCTTCAAGGGTTACCTCTTCAGTGGGTTAGAGGTGCTGTTTCAAGCACAATTTAGACTAGGGTTGAACCACTCATTGTTCAAATCATTGGTGTGCTCAAATATTGCAAATTATCACTACGTCAGTCCACAAACAGCAAGATTTAAACCTACTAAAGGAAATGGAATTAGACTTTTTAGACTATAATGATGCATGTTGTTATCAATGAGTGAAACAAGAGCAGTCTAAAATTAAAGCAAAAATAATTAAGGTATATCATTCTTCCCATCAAGTAAGTTTTGCTGTTCTCTTTATATTCTAAAAAAATCATTTTGTCCTTTTGTATTTGAAAAGAAACATAAATCAAATAGTAGTAAGTTACTTTACTCTCTGGCCAAATACTCAGTGGCTTCTGCTCTTAGTTGAGAATTTAAAAAATCATATCAGACTCACAGACCCAGAAATTGACCTTAAATGTTGCTGCTTCTCACTCCTGGACAGAAATGCTATTTAGTGGCACTAGTCAATTTAAGTGAATGACCCAGGTGGAGATATGAATCTCACAAGGCAACTGTGGAAATTTAATTTCATATCTTAGGTTTGCAAGCTTCCAAAGAATCAAGGATTCAAGTTTTAAAACATTGGTCCTGAATATCCATGCTAGGAAGTTAATCTTGCTGGTGGGACCTTTTGAGTTGGCCCTTTTTCTCCCCAGACAGTCATTTGGCTGTATTTTAAATTATGCATTGCTCAGGATAGTATTGGGCCATCTTCTAGATTTTTGGAACACATTTTGATGAAAACATATTTTGTTTCGGTGTGTGCTGAATTAGGGTAGAATCAATTAATAAACCATGGTTTTGGCTTAGTGCTTTAGAATGGCTGACATTCTTCCTCCCCCTGCTCTCTCCATCCCTTAGGAAACACTGTGCAGCAGTACCCAAGGTTGAAAAAGAGGTCATGAGTAGCCAGGAAAATAAACTTGCTGTATTGTATATGTTGAAACCTGCCCTTCTCCTGCCCTCTAATAGTATGTTTACATTATTTGGTTATTGTGCAACATTTATCTTGAGATAAACAGTATTAAACTGAAGGCGTAAGTTAAAGGCAATGTCATACTGTCAGCTGATGTGGGCAGTTTTATCTGTATGTTACTTTTTGGAGGGACTTTATATGGCTAGGGTTTCCAAGTAGTGTTCTGAGACAACTTACAGAGAGGTATGCAAACTTATGGTTTCCCTCTGAAATCCATTGTAGCATTGGATATTGAGTATTTAAACTTTACCATTTGCTTTGTATTGACACATTTTTCATTTTTTTGTGTTAACTCATGAACTGTTAATTTAAGTAATAATGCAAATCCAAGCTTCATCCAGTGATGAAAATAGCAGTATGATAGAAGATTTTGCTGAGTGTGCTTAAAATGTGTAATTGCTTTATCTTTTTTAGTATTTCATAGATTTTGCATGACATGTACACTCCTAATTATGCATTTTTTGGCTTCCAAATCTTAACTGAAGACATTCAATGTTAACCTAAGAAGGAGCTTTCTCTGCCGGTTTTTACCCTCCCCTAATATTTTTAATAAATTATGGGAAAGTCAATGCTATTTCTCATTTTCTGGATGAAGCAAAGCTTTGCTGGAGAGCACAACCTGACTGCATAGCTAGACACAATGGCTGTTAAGAATATTTAGAAAATCCAAATATATCAAATTATGAGAAATAGTAAATTATTCATTAATAATGTGTGCTTAATTTTTGAAGTTACTTTGGAACATTGTCAAATTGGGTTCTTTTAAGCTTATTTTAATCAGCTTAGAAGCAAGAAACTACTTAGCTAATGAAAGCTGTGACATGCTTCATAAAAGCAGGAAATTCTTGAGAGCATTTAATAATGGGAGGATGTTATGTCAAGATTTATACTCTCAGATAACTTGTAAGAATAAAATTTTAAATCCCTGACTTTTGTAGCATTCCCACTGTCAAATTCTCACTGACTTGTGAGTGTGGAAAAAGATATCTTTTGCTTGAATTCTGGTGGAAGAGTTCAATTCTTTTCGAAAGATATGAAAACTTCATTGGAAAATATGTATACATTTCAAAGTCTCTCAGTTATCTGGACTGAAGGCACTGTTGTCACTGTGGCCAGATGAATGGGAGTGTCCTGTACCTGAATCATGCTAGATATTAAATCAGGACATCGTTAGGTATTAATGTTGTGTGTACAGATTTTTGTTTGGGGTTTTTTTTGGTTTGATTTTTGCTTAAATAAATGTTACAAATTTTATGTAAAGTGTGTCTTGTCTACATTTATTCTAGACATTTGCTTTAAAATTTAAAACTAATGCAGATTCCTTGGCCATCCACTTATAACAATTGCTTTTTCAGTTGGCTTTCTCAAAGGCTAGTGATTTTACTGCAAAAATTTCCAGTTTTTTTTTTTTTTTCCCCAGGACCTGGAACTCCATTCAGTCATTTCATTAAATTCCCACACTAGGTGCTGTTTGGGCTTCCCTGGTGGCTCAGACAATAAAGAATCTGCCTGCAATGCAGGAGACGTGGGTTTGACCCCTGGGTCAGGAAGATCCCTTGGAGAAGGGAATGGCTACACATTCCAGTATTCTTGCGTGGAGAATTCCATCGGGCTGCAGACCACGAGGTCACAAAGAGTAGGACATGACTGAGCAACTAACACAAACACAGGGACTGTTCATGTGTTGGAACTTATATAAGTCNCAAAATACATGTATCTTAATGTTTTCATGTTAGGGAAAGATATCCACATCTCACTGCCAAAAATAAATAAGTATTAGATGATTGTTAAATGTAATGATTCTAGTTGCAGTGCAGAAAAGGAAATATTTTGTGATAGGTTATTTTTCAGACAGTTTTCTTTTCTTTAGGAGAGTTGTTATAGTATAGTAAAGAATCAATTATAATGGCAGTTGGGAGGCAGCAAGTCACCAAGAGAGTCATTTTTCATTTTAAACTTTAGTTTGTGAATAAGGTTAACTTGCAGTCTTAGATAACTGCATTTTTTTCATAGATGGCCAAAATGTTTTCAATAGAGATTTAAAATGGTACGTTTAAATCATTGTGATCATTCAGAAGCATTTTTATTTAGAAAGGAGCTGGCTTATTAGTATGCTGTTAACATTTTGACATACATGTTTCATACCACTATCACAATAATCATACTTGAATTATTTGGTACTCCTTTACAGAAATAAAAACTAAAAGAAAATAGGTATTTAGAATCACTAAAAACCATTTTAAATTGTGAGTTAATTCTGACTCAAGGAATTTTTATAGGTGTAAGATAAATTTTCACAGGTTAAGTATTTCAAAGGAAATGGAAATCTCTTCTGAAAATGTCCCCTTTTCCTGGGTTTTAAATATCTAAGGCAAAATGTCAAAAATAGGATGTCCTACAATAGCTTAGAAGCTGGTAGCTGTGTGGACCATTTCCAGGTCTTCTGGCTTGTGTAGTTAAGGAAAAGCCTGTTTGAGAAGTTTGGTTTCAAGTTTCTGTTGTATCCTATTTAAAACAAAAGTACATGCTCCTTGTAGGCTAATCCTAGGTTTTTTGTCTTTATAAATTGTTTTCAAATATGGCTAAAAATGTATGGAAAACAATTAACCCCTTCGTTACTCAGAATAACTTGTTGATAGACGAAGACTCAAATATATTTAAATTGAAATTTACTACTTTGAGCACTGGTAATGGCCAGATACTTCTGAGTCTTAAAAGCAAGATAATTAGGCACATCCCAGATAAAAATATTAGTGCCTTTGTGATTGGGATACCTCTTAAATTGTGTATCTAATTATGGCACTGAATTGTCTATAAGGTCTTAAATCTGACTACAATTCAGTATATATATATATAAATTGAGGGCTTCCCTGGTGGCTCAGATGGTAAAGAATTTGCCTACAATGCAGGAGACCTGGGTTTGATCCCTGGGTTGGGAAGATCCCTTGGAGAAGGAAATGGCAACCTATTCCTGTATTCTTGCCTGAAGAATTCCACGGACAGAGCAGCTTGATGGGCTATAGTCCATGGGGTTGCGAAGAGTTGGACATGACTGAGCAACTTTCACTCATTGATATATAAATTATGAGGTGTAACTGGCCTGTCTCTTAAGGTAGAATCTATTCGGCCTCCTGTTTGCATTTGTACACTAGAATGTAATGGAACTTGGTGCCTTCAAGGGTTACCTCTTCAGTGGGTTAGAGGTGCTGTTTCAAGCACAATTTAGACTAGGGTTGAACCACTCATTGTTCAAATCATTGGTGTGCTCAAATATTGCAAATTATCACTACGTCAGTCCACAAACAGCAAGATTTAAACCTACTAAAGGAAATGGAATTAGACTTTTTAGACTATAATGATGCATGTTGTTACCAATGAGTGAAACAAGAGCAGTCTAAAATTAAAGCAAAAATAATTAAGGTATATCATTCTTCCCATCAAGTAAGTTTTGCTGTTCTCTTTATATTCTAAAAAAATCATTTTGTCCTTTTGTATTTGAAAAGAAACATAAATCAAATAGTAGTAAGTTACTTTACTCTCTGGCCAAATACTCAGTGGCTTCTGCTCTTAGTTGAGAATTTAAAAAATCATATCAGACTCACAGACCCAGGAATTGACCTTAAATGTTGCTGCTTCTCACTCCTGGACAGAAATGCTATTTAGTGGCACTAGTCAATTTAAGTGAATGACCCAGGTGGAGATATGAATCTCACAAGGCAACTGTGGAAATTTAATTTCATATCTTAGGTTTGCAAGCTTCCAAAGAATCAAGGATTCAAGTTTTAAAACATTGGTCCTGAATATCCATGCTAGGAAGTTAATCTTGCTGGTGGGACCTTTTGAGTTGGCCCTTTTTCTCCCCAGACAGTCATTTGGCTGTATTTTAAATTATGCATTGCTCAGGATAGTATTGGGCCATCTTCTAGATTTTTGGAACACATTTTGATGAAAACATATTTTGTTTCGGTGTGTGCTGAATTAGGGTAGAATCAATTAATAAACCATGGTTTTGGCTTAGTGCTTTAGAATGGCTGACATTCTTCCTCCCCCTGCTCTCTCCATCCCTTAGGAAACACTGTGCAACAGTACCCAAGGTTGAAAAAGAGGTCATGAGTAGCCAGGAAAATAAACTTGCTGTATTGTATATGTTGAAACCTGCCCTTCTCCTGCCCTCTAATAGTATGTTTACATTATTTGGTTATTGTGCAACATTTATCTTGAGATAAACAGTATTAAACTGAAGGCGTAAGTTAAAGGCAATGTCATACTGTCAGCTGATGTGGGCAGTTTTATCTGTATGTTACTTTTTGGGGGGACTTTATATGGCTAGGGTTTCCAAGTAGTGTTCTGAGACAACTTACAGAGAGGTATGCAAACTTATGGTTTCCCTCTGAAATCCATTGTAGCATTGGATATTGAGTATTTAAACTTTACCATTTGCTTTGTATTGACACATTTTTCATTTTTTGTGTTAACTCATGAACTGTTAATTTAAGTAATAATGCAAATCCAAGCTTCATCCAGTGATGAAAATAGCAGTATGATAGAAGATTTTGCTGAGTGTGCTTAAAATGTGTAATTGCTTTATCTTTTTTAGTATTTCATAGATTTTGCATGACATGTACACTCCTAATTATGCATTTTTTGGCTTCCAAATCTTAACTGAAGACATTCAATGTTAACCTAAGAAGGAGCTTTCTCTGCCGGTTTTTACCCTCCCCTAATATTTTTAATAAATTATGGGAAAGTCAATGCTATTTCTCATTTTCTGGATGAAGCAAAGCTTTGCTGGAGAGCACAACCTGACTGCATAGCTAGACACAATGGCTGTTAAGAATATTTAGAAAATCCAAATATATCAAATTATGAGAAATAGTAAATTATTCATTAATAATGTGTGCTTAATTTTTGAAGTTACTTTGGAACATTGTCAAATTGGGTTCTTTTAAGCTTATTTTAATCAGCTTAGAAGCAAGAAACTACTTAGCTAATGAAAGCTGTGACATGCTTCATAAAAGCAGGAAATTCTTGAGAGCATTTAATAATGGGAGGATGTTATGTCAAGATTTATACTCTCAGATAACTTGTAAGAATAAAATTTTAAATCCCTGACTTTTGTAGCATTCCCACTGTCAAATTCTCACTGACTTGTGAGTGTGGAAAAAGATATCTTTTGCTTGAATTCTGGTGGAAGAGTTCAACTCTTTTCAAAAGATATGAAAACTTCATTGGAAAATATGTATACATTTCAAAGTCTCTCAGTTATCTGGACTGAAGGCACTGTTGTCACTGTGGCCAGATGAATGGGAGTGTCCTGTACCTGAATCATGCTAGATATTAAATCAGGACATCGTTAGGTATTAATGTTGTGTGTACAGATTTTTGTTTGGGGTTTTTTTTGGTTTGATTTTTGCTTAAATAAATGTTACAAATTTTATGTAAAGTGTGTCTTGTCTACATTTATTCTAGACATTTGCTTTAAAATTTAAAACTAATGCAGATTCCTTGGCCATCCACTTATAACAATTGCTTTTTCAGTTGGCTTTCTCAAAGGCTAGTGATTTTACTGCAAAAATTTCCAGTTTTTTTTTTTTTTTTTCCCCAGGACCTGGAACTCCATTCAGTCATTTCATTAAATTCCCACACTAGGTGCTGTTTGGGCTTCCCTGGTGGCTCAGACAATAAAGAATCTGCCTGCAATGCAGGAGACGTGGGTTTGACCCCTGGGTCAGGAAGATCCCTTGGAGAAGGGAATGGCTACACATTCCAGTATTCTTGCGTGGAGAATTCCATCGGGCTACAGACCACGAGGTCACAAAGAGTAGGACATGACTGAGCAACTAACACAAACACAGGGACTGTTCATGTGTTGGAACTTATATAAGTCCTTCAGAGAACTTATAGTTTTGTTGAGAAGAGGAAGTAGTAAACAGATAAATATTACATAACACAGACTACTCCACAGTATTTGTTGTAGAGCCACAGAAACTATACCTAATCAAGACTGGGCTCCCATCAGACCGCCCAAGAACACTTCTAAAGAGCATATTTGAGTTGATAGTCATTCACACAACTGTTGAGATAATTAACTGGCATTATTCTTTTAAGTGCATTTAGTGAGGGAGGCTACCGAAAAACAAACTATTACTAGGAACCTCCCACCCTGGCCAGGCACCATAGTAACTATTTGAGTGATTTTATGACAGGAGGTCCTAGTAAGGAACATGGAACTAATAAGCCACCACAAGTTTGGGAAAAGTCAAAAGGGGATACCACGTATCAGACCACCTCACAGAATCCTCACTGGCATCCATCTTGGCCGAGCACTGTGTGCGCCACCAGGAAGGACTCAGAGTGACTGGCCAAAGACAACCCGGAAACTAATTCCATCACCATAAAACCCGAGACTGTGAGCTACGTGGCAGAACAGTTCTCCCAGATTCCGTTACCCTACTGTTCTCCACCCGGGTGCCCTTTCCAGTAAAATCTGCTTTGTCAGCACGTGTGTCTCCTCGGACAATTCTTTTCCGTGTTTTAGACAAGAGCCCACTCTAGGGCCCTGGAAGAGGTCCTCCTTTGTGCAACAATCTAAGAAGCCCATGACCAAGAAGAGCCCTTAGTAACTTTAGTTTCAGAAACCTCATTTTATAATTGAAGAAACTAAGGGAAAATTGTTTTCCAGTTGCTAATTCATGTCTGATTTTCTGTGACCCCATGGACTGCAGTACACCATGCTATCCTGCCCTTCACTATCTCCTGTAGGTTGCTCAAGAATTTAAGAACTCATCATTCAATGATGCTATCCAACCATCTCATTCTGTCATCCCCTTCTCCTCCTGCCCTCAGTCTTTCCCAGCATCAGGGTCTTAATGCTCTTGCCCAGATCACACAGCAGGTCAGTGACAAACTCTGCACTTCAGTTTTTACTTCCAAATTTACAATCCAATGGTTCCTCTCTCCCTCTGTTATTGCAGTAATAGCAATTGCTTAGCTCTTAGACAATTGTAATTAAGCATCAAATGAATGGTACAGAAAAGAATGCACCAAATGGTAAGAAGTGGACATTGACCATCCTTACTGATGGGCAACATTATGAATGGTCACTAGAAATACTACTGCTTCACTGATATACAAACATGAGATTAGATGTGTTAGAGTGATAGGATTTTAAAAAATATTATTTATTTATTTGGCTGCACTGGGTCTGAGTTCCAGCTCTTGGGATCTTCGATCTTTGTTGGGGCATGCAAGTTCTTTAGTGGCGGCAAGGGGACTCTCAGTTACAGCATGTGAGATCTAGTTCCCTGATTGGGGGGGCGGGGCAAGGGGACTCTCAGTTACAGCATGTGAGATCTAGTTCCCTGATTGGGGGGAGGCAGGGGAGGGAACCCGGGCCCCCTGCACTGGGAGTATGGAATCTTAGACACTGAACCACCAGGAAAGTGACCTTTAAAAGTAGTTTTTAAAATAATTTTTATAATAATGATTAGCTTTTCTTAACCTTTCATTTTCTCTCCAATAATTCATTCAATCACTATGGGCCACACATACTGAGGAAGATAAGTACCTTTGGACAATATTTAACCAAACAAGTTGTTGAGCTGTGTTGTCTATAGCCAACCTTCAAAAAGAAAAAAAGCATGACTTTCTCCATTCTCCCCACTCCCTTACCCTTTCTAGCAGTTTTTATTATGTAGACTGGCCCAGTCTCTTGGCTAAATTTAAATTCTTTTATCCTGAGTTAACTTTCTACTTCCTATTCCCTATTCTTAATCTGCATTGTAAGAATCCAATGAACAGCTCTGAGTAACTGCATAACTCTACAAATTGAGAGGAGTGGGTGAATATCAGAAACCATGAGCACTCACATTAATCATTTTTTGTCTTTTTATAATTTAAGATTTTAATGCAGTCTGAAAATTCAGCCTATAAAGAGCAAGTCACAGGGTGGGAGTATCGACATGCAGCTCTTCACTTCTAGAAGCCAGCCTTTGGAGCAGGTTTGCGGAAATGACACCAGATTTTGCAGATGAGTGGCTTGTTTCTGTGCATTCAGTAAGACAGCTGTTTAAAATCATCTTGCAGTGACTCAAAAACTGTCACTAAAGGAATGTCTCTCCTAGACTATGATGTGACTATGAGTGAAGATCAACAACAAAAAACCTCAGCTCTCCTATCACTTTACATCAATACACATTATAAAAGGAACCATTTTCAATGACAGAGCTAGAATGTGATTGTCATATTTCAATATGGAGATTAAGGAGTTATCAAATACATTTTCTACCTAATTCTTGGTTTCATCAATTCAGTCTTAAGCCTTTTAAAACTGGAAATAATATGAATAATGAGACAAGTACTGTATTTAACCCTCAAACATGTTGTAAGTGAAGAGAATTACTCCTTATTTTACAAATAAGGGGAAGCCTAATGATATGACTTGTCTCCTATCACATATATAGAAAGTAATTTGTAAATTAAACCTAGATACTGTTTTAACACCAGCTTCCCCACTCTGAATAATCTTTGCTGCTTTGTACAGTCTCAGTAGTGATACCTTTGAATTAAAAAGGAAATGTGATTCAGTAAGTAGCTAAGGCTCCAAGCTCCCAATGCAGGTGGCCCAAGTTTGATTCTTGGTCAGGAAACTAGATCTTGCTTGCCACAACTAAGAGTTCGTATGCTGCAACTTCAGATCCCACAGGCCTCAAGCCTCAACGAATATCAAAGATCCTATGTAATGCAACTAAGACCTGGCACAGACAAATGAATAAAAATAAATATAAGACATGTATAATCAAGTCCTCTGAAACTGGTTCATGAAATAAACCACATTATTGTTTGTGGATAATAGCAATGAATTTAAAGAATCTTCTCTTTTAAAGACCTATGGGAACAGATCAACTATGTGATTTGGAGTCAATCAATTACCACTGTGCCAAATTCTGTTGTAAGAAGGGTATAATTTCAAATAACACTAGTTTTCAGTACATTCTGATGATTGACTTAGAATTCCATATATCCAGAAAATACATACAGGCAAGCACTATGCTAAGCATTTTTTTATGTATACTTTTTCAGCTGAGCCTTGCAATAGTCTTATAAAGAAGATAATTTTGACATTCATGGGTAAGGAAATTGTGAGGTATGGAATAACTTTGCCGGGTTCACAGGTTAAGAAGTTTCATAGTCACACATAAGATTTAACTTTATCAAACTGAAATCTATGCTCTTAAAACACTGCTATAAAGGGGGAAATCAATTTTACCATTCAGGGACAATCTCAAATCTAATTTAAACATTAAGGCCATTCCCACTCACACTTTGGCCTCTCTCAAAAGATGGAACCCACTGACAGTTTTCCAGGTTTATGATTTGCAACCTCACTGGCCCTTAGTGTCATTACTGTAGTGTCTCCTACAATAAAACATAAGCCTTTTACAATTTAGGGAGAAAATTTCCTCCCCAAAATAATAGGGCTAAAGAGACCAAGAAACCACCACACTGATTCAGACAGAGATTACTTCAATGTGAAAATATCTGAACATGCCTTATCCAACTAGTATGGAGCTTTAGAGGAGTCACCTGCCACAGACCTCATTTGTATGGAGGTCTCCAATCAAAGGGGCACTGACCTTTAGCACTGAGACATTTCCAAATAATTGTATAAACAACTCTCATCAGAACCTTCCATCCTTTGAAGCTCTAAACCAACTCCCCTGTCGTATTAAGCCAGTATGTAAACCTTTCCCCACAGCTGTTCCAGGAGTTAGTTTCTATGTAGGTTATTCCCACATGTGTAATAAAATTTCCCCATTTACCTATTGTCAGTTAATTTATAGGTCTCCTTCCACCTCCAACAATCAGACCTAAGTTGGTAGAGGAGTTTTTCCTCCCATAAGCCTTCACAGTAACTTCATTAAAAAAAAAAAAGTTAAAACTAATAAACACAGAGAGAATGTTGGAATAAAGGACAGCACTTTAAACGGATGCATGTAGTTTTATATGTATCGCTTGTCCTTATTTTATTCAGTTTCTGCCCACCTGTGATAACTTAGAGACAACAAGAGTCTTTTTGGATGGCCTTAGAGAAAAATGTCCTTAGTTAATTTCATTTCCCTGGAGTGGTTTGTCTTCCTTCAAGTTCACTACTTCAGTGTGTTACCTTTTACTAATCAAGTTAGCAAAGAGGGAGATTGGGGCTTTCCAGAGGGCTCAGTGGTAAAGATTTCCTGCCAATACCCGAAGAGATGTGGGTTTGATCCCAGGGTGGAGAAGACCCCCTGGAGGAGAACATGGCAACCCTGCTGCACTATTCTGCCTGAAAAATCCTATGGACAGAGGAACTTGGCGTGCTACAGTCCAGAACTCACAGGAGTCCAACAAGACTGAGCACAGAGGGGAGAAGTCTCGAAGAACCCCAGGCTGCCCCTCCCTAAATACAGGAAGCCTTTTCTTTAGAGCCATTGATACTTTGTACTGCTCTGTGATTCCAGTTCCTTTTTTTTCTAAGTAGGCTCTTTCTGTAGTAATACAGGTTTTACTGCTGATCACCACAATAGGAAAAATAAAACAAAGCCACAGACATAGATAAGACAAAGACTTAATAGCTAGTCTTTGTGTTTTTGATGCCCAGAAAGAGACACTTGCTCAAAGTCTCAGAGCTTCAAATGACCCTTTTCCTTAGAAATGATCATGTCTACTAGAAAACACAAAAATGACACAGGCGGTGTTGATCTCTTAGTTTTTGAAATTCGGTAAGTTTGGTATTCCAGAAGAGGAAGTGAAGCTCACAGGGTAACTACCCAAAGGTAAGGTGGAGATGGAATCTGAATACAGGCTTTTTGACATCAGAGCTCATGATCTTTCCCCTGTATTTCATGTGAATTGTTATTCAGCAGCTCAGTCGTGTCCAATTCTTTGTGACCCCACTGACTGCAGCACACCAGGCTTCCCTGTCTTTCACTATCTCCTGCAGCTTGTTCAAACTCATGGCCATTGAGTTGGTGATGCCACCCAACCATCTTGTCCTCTGTCATCCCCTTCTCCTGCCTTCAATTTTTCCCATGCCAACATAGCTAAAGGAATCTTACAAAGTTCTTAAAGAAATCCAACCATGATCTAAAGAATCTTGACTATAGTTTTCTCATTTCATTTCAGAAGTTTAATTTCTTAAGACTTTCCAGTTTATCTGTTCCTGCACTATCCTTTGCCTATTCTTCAGAGTTGTCAGGAAAAGGGAGGGGAATGTCAGGGAAGGGCTCTCTAAAGGAAGTGAAGTCTCAGTGAAATCTGAGGGATTACTTAGAAGGGGGAGGTAGCATGGACAACAATGAATGTGCCAAAGTACAAGTCTAGAACTGAAACAATTTCACTATATGAACTATAGCCCACCAGGCTCCTCTATCTATGGACTTCTCCAGGCAAGAATACTGGAGTGGATTGCCATTCCCTTCTCCAGGGGATCTTCCCAATCCAGGGATCAAACCGAGGTTTCCTGTATTGCAGGCAATGTCTTTACTATCTGAGCCAGAATACTAATAATTTAGAGATATAACCAGGAGTCAGATCATGAAGGACGGTCTAAGCCATCCTAAGAAGTTTGGATTTTATTCTGAGGACAATGGGGAGTCATGGGAAGTGTTTTAAACTGGGGAGAAACATCATTAGATTTGTGTTTAGGTAGAATACTCATTTTAGGTGGGTAAAATATTGGTTGGGATGGGTCTGGTAATGGATCAGTTAGGAGCATAAAATAAATCATCAGAAATTATTAAATTGAAGTGGAAAACTGGAAACTAGGTAGGGGATAGATATAGAAGAGATTAGGGGAGGAAGGGCAGGAGGCACAGTTTATGACAAAAATTTGCTCCTTGCTAAGTAGCTGCAAACTTGCCTCTGATTTTGTAGACAAACTTCCTTTTACAGCTACAATTGATTTTTTCCCAGGTAGCCATTACACATTTTTTTTTTCTGAACAAATATTACTAGCTACCTTCTGTAAGTTAGGCACTATTGTTTTTAGTCACTTAAGTTGTCAGACCCTTTTGCGATCCCATGGACTGTAGCCCACCAGGCTCCTCTGTCCAAGGGATTTCCCAGGCAAGAACACTAGTTCAGTTCAGTTGCCCAGCTGTGTCTGACTCTTTGCAACCCCATGGACCACAGCACACAAGGCTTTCCTGTCCATCAGCAACTCCTAGAGCTTGCTCAAACTCATGTCCCATCGAGTAGGTGATGCCATCCAACCATCTCATCCTCTGTCATCCCCTTCTCCTCTTGCCCTCAATCTTCCCCAGCATCAGGGTTCCATCCAGTGAGTCAGTTCTTCGCATCAGGTGGCCAAAGTATTGGAGTTTCAACTTCAGCATCAGTTCTTCCAATGAATATTCAGGACTGATTTCCTTTAGGATGGACTGGTTGGATCTCCTTGTAGTACAAGGGACTCTTAAAAGAGTCTTCTCCAATACCACAGTTCAAAAGCATCAATTCTTTGGCTCTCAGCTTTGTTTATAATCCAACTCTCACATCCATACATGACTACTGGAAAAACCATAGCTTTGACTAGATGGATCTTTGCTGGCAAAGTAATGGCACTGCTTTTTAATATGCTGTCTAGGTTTGGCATAGCTTTTCTTCCAAGGAGGAAGCATCTTTTAATGTCATGGCTGCAGTCACTATCTGCAGTGATTTTGGATCTCCCCAAAATAGACTGGGTTGCTATTTCTTNAAGTAATGTCACTGCTTTTTAATATGCTGTCTAGGTTTGGCATAGCTTTTCTTCCAAGGAGGAAGCATCTTTTAATGTCATGGCTGCAGTCACTATCTGCAGTGATTTTGGATCTCCCCAAAATAGACTGGGTTGCTATTTCTTTCTCCAGGAGATCTTCCTGACCCAGGGATCAAACTTGCATCTCCTGTATCACAGGTGGATTCTTTACCACTCAGCCATGACGGAAGTCTCTTGGCACTATTTTACACCTGGGTATAACAAAGTCTTTTCCCTCATGTCAGTTCAGTTCAGTCAGTCATGTGTGACTCTTTGGGACCCCATGCACTGCAGCACACCAGGCTTCCCTATCCATCACCAGCTCTCAGAGCTTGCTCAAACTCATGTCCTTCAAGTCAGTGATGCTATCAAACCATCTCATCCTCTGTCATCCCCTTCTCTTCCTGCCTTCAAACTTTTCTGGCATCAGGGACTTTTCCAATGAGTCAGTTCTTCACATCAGGTGACCAAAGTACTGGCTCTTCAGATTCAACANTACTGGCAGGAAAAGCAGATCAGGGTAAGACAGCAGGAGTTTACTTTTGGACACATTAGGCTATTTTGATAACCAGGTGTATATGTTGAATAGACCACTGAATGTATCACTCAAGTTCAAAAGCAAAGTACAATGTAGACATAAAACATGGATATATCAGCATATAAATTTCTTTTAAAGTTATGAAACTAGACAACGTTACCACAAGCAAGAGAGATTGGATAGGGAAGACGTATACAAGTACAGATTCTTGGGGGTACACAAAGATTTAGAACTATGGGTGATGAGAAATCAATAGGAAGAGAAGGAGAAAAAATGAGGTAGGAGGAGAAGAGAAGAAAGAGGAAGGCATGGGAGAGGAGGAGGAAGAGAAGATGCATCCTGGAAGCCAAATGGAGAAAGTATTTTAGGGAAGAGAAATGTTCACCTGGGTCAAATGCTGCTGAATAAATAAGATGAGAGAAGAGTGACAACTGAATTCAGCAACCTGGATGTTGAGAAGAATGGTTAGTGGAGTGGCAGGGGAGAAAGAAAATGGTAAGAAAAAAATTGGAGACAGCATGTACAGACCACAACACAAAAGGGTGAAGAGATATGAGGGCAAGACCTGAATAGGTATTAAGTACTAGAAATTAGGTCAAAATTAGTGTTGTTGTTGTTGTTTTTAATTATGGGAAAAGTATCAGCTGGTGGCAATGATCCAAGAAAGAGGAAAAAATAATTCAGGAGAAAGAAAGGATGTTGCTGGATGATGTCTTTGAATAAGCAAGAGATGAGACTTGTTGCAGAAGCCCAGAACTAGCCAAATTGCCAATATCCATTGGATCATAGAAAAAGCAAGAGAATTCCAGAAAAACATCTGCTTCTGCTTCATTGACTACATTAAAGCCTTTGACTGTGTGGATCACAACAAACTGTGGAAACTTCTTAAAGAGATCAGAATACCAGACCACCTTACCTGTCTCCTGAGAAACTTGTATGCAGACCAAGAAGCAACAGTTAGAACCAGACATGGAACAATGGACTTGTTGCAAATTGGGAGAGGTGTACGTCAAGGCTATATATTGTCAACCTCCTTATTTAACTCATATGCAGAGTACATCATGCGAAATGCCAGGCTGGATGAAGCACAAGCTGGAATCAAGATTGCCAGGAGAAATATCAATAACCTCAGATATGCAGATGACACCACCCTTATGGCAGAAAGCAAAGAGGAATTAAAGACTCTCTTGATAAAGGTGAATGAAGAAAGTGAAAAAGCTGGCTTAAAACTCAACATTCAAAAATCTAAGATCATGGCATAACTGGTTCCATCACTTAATGGCAAATAGATGGGGAAACAATGGAAACAGTGACAGACTTTATTTTCTTGGGCTCCAAAATCACTGTGAACTGTGACTGCAGCCATGAAATTAAAAGATGTTGGCTCCTTGGAAGAAAAATTATTACCAACCTAGACAGCATAGTAAAAAGAAAAGACATCACTTTGCCAGCAAAGGGCAATGTACTCAAAGCTATGGTTTTTCCAGTAGACATGTATGGATGTGAGAATTGGATGATAAAGAAAGCCAAGCATCAAAAAATTGATGCTTTTGAACTGTGGTGTTGGAGAAGACTCGTGAGAGGCCCTTGGACTGCAAGGAGACCAAACCAGTCAATCCTGAAGGAAATCAGTCGTGAGTATTCATTGGAAGGATTGATGCTGAAGCTGCAATACTTTGGCCACCTGATGTGAGGAGCCAACTCCTTGGAAAAGACCCTGAGGCTGGGAAAAATTGAAGGCAGGAGGAGAACGGGATGACAGAGGATGAGATGGTTGGATGGCATCACCAACTCAATGGAAATGAGTTTGAGCAAACGCTGGGAGATGGTGAAGGACAGGGGAGCCTGGTGTACTGCAGCCCATGGCATTGCAGTGTCAGACATAACTGAGAAACTCCACAACAACAACAGAGTATAAAGAGTTTTGGGAATAGGATAGAAAGCTTATAGTAGTAGATGGGTAGATATCATGGTTGGGGCTTAGAATTTTTTTTTTTAATATTTATTTATTTGGCTGCTCCAGGTCTTAGTTGCTGCATGTGGAATCCAGTTCCCTGACAAGGGGTCAAACCCTGGCCCCCTGCATTTCGAATGTGGAGTTTTAACCACTGGACCACTACAGAAGTCCCTAGACTGTTCTTTTTGATTCTTTTTTTTTTTTTTTTTTTAGTGAAAGAGGAAACTGACAGTATGATTAAGGGAAGAGGTGTTCAAGATTTGAGGATGGAAGTTATAAAATAGTCTTAAAAAAATACTCTACTAATTAAAAAGTACACCTGAAACTAACACAACATTGTAAATCAACTATACTTCAATATGAGGCTTCCCAGGTGGCACAGTGGTAAAGAATCTGCCTGCCAATGCAGGAGACACTGGGTCAGGAAGATCCCCTGGAGAAGGGAATGGCAACCCACTCCAGTGTTCTTGCCTGGAGAATTCCAGGGACTGAGGAGCCTGGCAGGCTACAGTCCATGGGGTCACAAAGAGTCGGACACGCCTGAGCAACTGAACAACAATCAAGGACTTGTTCTCTGTCAAGCATTTTCATGCGTTTTACATACATTTTCTTTTTTAATGCGCAGTTTGCAGGATCCCACTTCCCCATCCAGGGACTGAACCTGTGACAAGGTCGTCAAAGCTTGGAATAATAACTATTAGACCACCAGGGAGCTCGCCACACACACTATCTTATTTATAAGGCATTCTCATCCCATTTTACTGATGAGGAGCTTGAGCTTTAGAGAAATTAACAATCTTGTCCAAGAGCAGGCATTCCAATGCGGTATTCAAATTCAAGGTTCCCTACTCTTAACAACTAAGACATTCCTTCTGTTAATTTTACTAGACTACTAATTTATTGCTGTCTTTCACGATTTCTTGGAGCAGATTATAAGGGTCTTCTTGATACTTTTTAGGTCATAAGAAACAAGAGAAGTGCTATTGCCAGTTCTAAGAGGAAAGTCTTTAAAATATATATTTTAAAACGCAACTAGCTCTCAATATCCATGGGTTCTCTATCCGCGGATTCACCGTCTATGGAACATGTTCAGAAAAAAATTTTTCATGAGGTTTCAAAAAGCAAAATCTGAATTTGCTAGTACCAGCAAATTATATGTAAACATACAGACTTTACGTTGTATTAGTTATACTAGTATGAGCAAGCTACAAGTCATTTAAAGTACAGAGGAGGAAGTATGTAAGTTATACCCAAATACGACTCCTTTTTATAAGGTACTTCAGTTTCACGGGATTTGGGTATGGTGGACCCTGAAATCAATGACTCTGGGGACACAGAGGGGCCGCCATATTCTGTTTCCCAACTCCACAAAGCTGGTCCGTGGGCGTGCCTTTGACGGGCAAAGGGAACCTATGGCGTCGGTTTTGTGGGAGACTTGGTCGTAGACGTGTGGGTAGGAGCTGAGTGAGTGGTTGGTCTCTAGGGCGTGGAGCTGGAAGGAGAACGTTTGGGTCCTCACCGGATGGAGCGGTGGGTGGCCCCGGTGGGGGTGGTGAGGCCCGTCCTGGGGGCGGGGCCTGCGGTGGGCGAGTGCGCGTCGCCGCGCCCTGCCTTTCAAACCTCGCGGCGGGAACGCCTAGTGTCAGCTGGCCAAGCGGGTGTTGCTCAGCTGCTTCCTGGCGCGGGTCGAATCCACCTCTCGCGGGATCCAGGCCCAGCTCGACGGCAACTCTCTCCTCGACGCCTCCCCGTCGCCATGGTTCACTTCTTGCACCCGGGCCTTTCGCCCCGGACCATCGTCGCTCCGGACGCTCGGAAGGACATACTGGGCTGCCTCGTGGTGCAGGTGAGCTCCGAGGAGGGCAAGGGACGGGGGCAGGAAATGGAACGCGAACCCCGGCTGGACGTCAGCCCTGGGCGAGGACGGCAAGTCGTCGGGGACCGTGCGGAGACATTTTTGGCTCGTTTCACCTACGCGGAGGGTAACGTCTGAAGAGGCTGAGCCCCTGTTAGGCTTCTGTCTTCAGATGCTGGGAAGTGCTTGTCGGAGACGAGTTTTCCGCCCGGGGCGTCCCAGCCTCCGGGCCCAGCGCGCGGACCCTGCGCCGCGGAGGAGTGGCGGGGTGTGTCCCGCCTCCCTCCCGCTTGACCTTGGGCGGGTCTTCTCCTGGTCCCCTTGGTTCTCCTGTGCAAGTGAGTGCGTGCGTGCTAAGTCGCTTCAGTAGTTTCCCACTCTTTGCGACACTACGGACTGTAGCCCACCAGGTTTCTCTGTCCATGGTATTCTCCAGTAAGAATACTGGAGTGGATTGCCGTGCTTTCCTCCACGGGTATCTTCCCTACCTAGGGATCGAACGCGTCTCTCCTGTCTCCTGCATTGGCAGGCGTATTGACTAGCGCCACCTGGGAAGACTACGTGTAAGCGCGGGCGACAGCTATTTTGCAAGGTGGTGGTAAGTTTAGACGTAAGCACTGGGCGTGGCTTTGTGCTTGGCCCTTGGCATTTATTGTCATCCTGCGCCCAAATGCCTTAAACTTCGACTGTTCCCTAACTTATGTTGGGGACTTTTTGCTCCCCAGAGTATGCGACCTGTCGGTCCTGGGATTGTTAACAGAAAGAGCCCGCCGGGAAGAACTGGAACCCCAAAGAGTGAAATTCCTCAAATTCCATGTGTTCTTTTCGGCCCTGCCCTGCGTTTCCCTTGGAATGCCTTTCAAACGAAGTTGAGCAACACGCAACCAAAAGAGGGTGTATTTGGAGCCTACTGTGTATCAGATGTCGCATTTGTAAAATCTCTTGGATTTTTTGGTAGGCACTGATGGTCTCCATTTTACTAGTGTGTAGGAAAATTGAGAACCCTTGACATGCTCAAGATCTTGAACCTGACATCATTTCTGATGTGACTCCATATTCTACAAAACCCTAAGGGCCACCCTTCTTAGAAATCAACATCTAGTGAACGCTCAACCCACAGTTAGTTTGGAGGAAAGGAAATATTCTGATTGAGGTTGCACTTTACACACTAACGCCTTGTTGGCCATTGTGTCCTGCAGAGATCTAACCTGTAATCCTGTAGACCCTTTTGGACTCACTTTTAAAATCTTATTAAACAGTGCATAAATTTATTTGTTATTGTTCAGTTGCTAAGTCCTATCTGGCTCTTTAGCGATCCCATGAACAGCAACACTGATCCGCATCCCCGTCCTTCACTCTCTCCTGGAGTTTGCGCAAATTCATGTCTTGTCTATTGGGTCGGTGAGTTCTATCTCATCATCTCATGCTCTGCCTGTCCCTTCTCCTTTTGCCTTCAATCTTTCCCGGCATTGGGCTTCCCTGATAGCTCAGTTGGTCAAGAATCCGCCTGCAGTGCAGGCGATATTCCTCGGTAGGGAAGATCCGGTGGAGAAGGGATAGGCTACCCGCTTCAGTATTCTTGGGCTTCCCTTGTGGCTCAATAATCCGCCTGCAATGCCGGAGACCTGGTTTCTGTCCCTGGGTTGAGATCCCCTGGAGAAGGGCAAGGCTACCCTCTCCAGTATTCTGGCCTGGAGAATTCCATGGACTGTACAGTTCATGAGGTCGAAAAGAGTCAGACAGGACTAAATGACTTTCACTTTCCCAGCATAAGGGTCTTTTCCAGTGAGTCAGCTTTTTGCCTCAGGTGGCCAAAATATTGGAGTTTCAGCTTCAGCATCAGTCCTTCCAATGAATATTTAGGGTTGATTTCCTTTAGGATTGACTGGTTTGATCTTGCTGTCCAAGCAACTCTGCAGAGTCTTCTCTAGCACCACAATTTGAAAGCATCAGTTCTTTGATGCTCAGTCTTCTTTATCGTTCAACTCTCACATCCGTATATGACTACTGGAAAAACCAAAGCTTTGATTATTTGGACCTTTGTCAGCAAAGTGATGGCTCTGCTTTTTGATACTCTGTCTGGGTTTGTCATAGCTTTCCTTCCATGGCACATGTCTTTTAATTTCATGACTGCAGTCACAGTCCACATTGATTTTGGAGCCCAAGAAAATAAAGTTTGCCACTGCCTCCACTTTTTCTATTTCTCTTTGTCATGAAGTGATGGGACCAGATGCCATCATCTTAGTTTTTTGAATGTATACTGTTGGGATATGAGATTGAAAGAGGAGAGTGTAAAAGCTGGCTTAAAATTCAGCATTTAAAAACTAAGATCATGGCGTCTGGTCCCATCACTTCATGGCAAACAGGAGGAGAAAAAGTGGAAGCAGTGACAAAGCCAGACTGCATGAAGCACAAGCTAGAATCAGGATTACCAGGAGAAATATCAGTAACCTCAGATACACAGATGATACTACCTTTATGGCCAAAGTGAAGAGGAAGTAAAGAGCCTCTTTTTTTTTTTTTTTTAAAGAGCCACTTGATGAAAGTGAAAGAGGGGAGTGAAAAAGCTGGCTTAAAACTCAACATTCAAAAAGTGATGATCATGGCCTCTGGTTCCATCACTTCATGGCAAATAGATGGGGAAAAAATGGAAACAGTGATGATGGTGACTGCAGTCATGAGATTAAAAGATGCTTGCTCCTTTGAAGAAAAGCTATGACAAACCTAGACAGTATGTTAAAAAGCAGAGACTACTTTTCCAGCAAAGGTCGGTCTAGTCAAAGCTATGGTTTTTCCAGTAGTCATGTATGGATGTGAGTTGGATGATAAAGAAAGTTGAGCACTGATGCTTTTGAACTGTGGTGTTGGAGAAGACTCTTGAGAGTCCCTTGGACTGCAAGATCCAACCAGTCAATCCTAAAGGAAGTCAGTCCTGAATTGGAAGGATTGATGCTGAAGCAGAAGCTCCAATACTTTGGCCACCTGATGTGAAGAACTGATTCATTTGAAAAGACCGTGATGCTGGGAAAGACTGAAGGCAGGAGGAGGAGACGACCAAGAATGAGATGGTTGGATAGCATCACCTACTCGATGGACATGAGTTTGAGCAAGCTTTAGGAGTTGGTGATGGATAGGGAAGCCTGGTGTGCTGCAGTGCATGGGGTCCTAAAGAGGCTGAGAAACTGAACTGAACTGAATTTTCACCCTTATCAAGAGGCTCTTTAGTTCCTCTTCACTTTCTGCCATTAGAGTGATATCATCTGCATATCTGAGGTGGTTGCTGTTAGTCCAGCAATCTTGATTCCAGCTTGTGATTCATCCAGCCTGACATTTGTTTGTAGCTACTGGAAAAGCTGAGTTGTTAATGTATGTCCTAGCACAGCATGTCAAGTACATTTTTTGCTGCCACCGACGTAATTGAAAAGCAAGGTTTTCTTTAGAAAAGTGATCAGACTAATTCATTTCTGTGTGGTTCCATGCTGTACTGTGTACATTTGTCATTTGGTTAAGATTTTATTTTTAATTAATTTAAAAAATTGTACAATTCTTGAATACTTTTCCTTTAGATTTCTCTATGTTGTTTTAAATTTTATTTAGCAATGTTCTGTAGTTTTTAGTATAAATATCTGCTACATATTTTGTTAAATTTATCCCTGTTTTTGTTAGTACTGTAAATATTTTTTAAAAGTTTGTAGTTTGGGGGGTGTATCGATCTTGTATCTTATGACTTTGCTCAAGCTACTTTAAAAAAAGAAAAAAAATTAATCAAAAGTTGGTTCTTTGCAAAGATCAATAAAATTGATAGATCTTTAGCCAGGATAACGAAAGGAAGACTGAAATAACCAATATCAGAATGGAAGAGCTATTGTCACTACTGATGTAAAGCCACATATATTCTCAGGTTATTTTTTTAATGTTTTCTTAAGATTTTCTTTATAATCTGTTATCTGAAAATAAAGACAGCTTAACTTATTCCCTTTCAATCTGTGCTTTATATTTCCTTTTCTAAAAAATGTGGTATCTAGGACCTTTTGTAGAATGTAGGAGAGAAGTGGTGAGAAGAGACATCTTTATATCATTCTGGCTCTTGGTTTTCCCATAGATGCCGTGTATCAAATTAAGAAAGTTTTCTTCTATTCTTAGTTTGCTGATTTTTTTGTTTGTTTTTGCTTTTTTCAATCATGGAAATCATGAATGTTTTGAAATGTGTTGAAATACTTTCTCAGCATATGTTAAGGACATATGTTTTTGTTCTTTATTTTGTTGATGTGGTAGGTTTTATTGATTGTGAATTTAACTTTACATTGTTGGACCTTAGTTCCTGGACCGGGAATTGAATTCTCACCTTTGACAGTGAAAGCTCAGAGTCCTAACCACTGGACTGCCAAGGAATTCCCTCCATTGAGTTTTTTTTTTTTTTTTTTCCAATTGATTATTTTAAAAGTTTCATTCTGTCTTTTCTGTTAACTTACTAGTTCTGTTCCTCTTCTCTGAATGGCACACGAAGATAACAGTTTTTAAAATGTGAACTCAAGACCTCTGGGATCTCTAAGACCCGATTCTGTTTCGTTAAGCCTCACATTAATGAAATTTGCAAAGATGTAAAACAGTGCTGCTGTTGTCCCTAACCTTCTAAAAATTCTTTTTGAAAATATAGCTCTTAAAAAAAAAAAGTTCTTTGTTGGGAATTTCCTGGTAATCCAGTGGTTAGGACTTGGTTCTTGCACTGCTGTGGGTGCAGGTTCAGTCCTTGGTCTGGGAACTAAGATCCCACAAACCATGTGGTGTGACCGGGAAAAGAAAATGTCCTTTGTGTGAACATGTGATTGGTTTAATTTTTATTATTTCTGAATGAAATATTTTAAAGATTTCTTAGTTTTAACTTATAATACAATAAATGTTGATAGATGTATCCAGTTTTTTAAGAGTACTGTTGGTCAAGACTAAAAAATTTGAGAGTCACAGCTCTAGGTTTTAAAATGTACACGTTTGACTTACTGCACTACTTCTAAATGTATTACTTCAGCTTACAACAGTGTTCTTTGATTTTCTCCCCTCTTTCCTCTCCTTTGTACTATTGAAATAATACATTTTACTTTTCTAAGTTGCACAGTATATTGTTTTTACTTTTTCTTTGATCAGTTATTAAAGAAATTAGGAAATAAGAAAAATAGTTTTATATTTACCCCCGTGCTCCTGTTTCCAGTACTCTTCCCTTTTCTCTAGATCCCAAATATCCATCCTGTATAATGTTTCTTTACTTAAAGAACATTTTACCTTTCTTATAGTGTAGATCTGCTGGTGATAGGTTCTTTCTACTTTTGTCTGAAAATATCTTTATTTTACCTTTATTTTTGAAAGATACTTCAGTGCACTTAGCTTTTTTCCTACTGCACTTAAATTTTTTAGAAAATTTTATTTATTTAGTTGCATCTCTGTTGCTGCACGGGCTTTTCTTTAGTTGTGGTGAGCAGGGGTATTCTCTAGTTATAGTGCAGGGCCTTCTCTTGTTGCTGAGCACAGGCTCTAGGCTGTGCGGGCTGCAGAAGTTTCGGCATGTAGGCTCAGTAGCTGTGGCTCTGGGGCTCTAGAGCACAGGTTTAGTAATTGCGGCACGTAGGCTTAGTTGCTCTGAGGCATGTGGGATCTTCATGAAACAGAGATAGAATCCATGTCTCTTGCTCTGGCAGGTGGATTCTTTACCACTCAGTCACCAGGAAAACCTCTACAGCACTTTAAAAGTGGTACTTCGTTGTCTTTTGGCTAACAATGCTTCTGATGAAAATTCAGTGATCATATTTTTTTGTTTTAAACTGCCCACAGTACCTCTAGCTCCCCCTGCCCCACCCCTAGCTGAGGTTTTTCTTTTTATCATAGGTTTTTAGCTATTTGTCATGTTGTAGTGTCTTTTGTTCATTTCACTTTGGGTCCATTTTTGCTCCCAGGGTCAATTGGTTGATAGTTTGTATCTAATTTCAATATTTTTTGACTTTTTAAAAAAGAAAGTTATTAAGTTTATTGTTTTTTTATACTTGGTGAATTAGCTATGTAATTCAGTTAATATTAAGCAATAAAACAATTTCATAGATTCCAAGTATAGGACATTGTCCTTGTTGACCTTTTCTATTTTTAAGTTTATTTATTTTCTTGTTGCATGTGGGCTTTCTCTAGTCTCTGTTGAGATTCCATATTTATTCCCTCATTATATTCATATTCTCCTGCATATCCATGAATTATAATACCTATTTTAAAGTTCTTGTTTGCTAATTATGTTATTTCTGGATCTATTTCTTGCTCTTTTTTTGTCTGCATCATGCAGCCTGTAGGATCTTTGTTCCCCATCCAGAGATTAAACCCGAACCCTCTGTAGTGAAATTGCGGAGCCCTAACCACCAGACCTCCAGGGAGTTCCCTGGATTTATTTCTGGTGATTGATTTTATTTTCTTTCCTGCTTCTTACCATTTCTTATATTTTATTGTAAGCTAAACATTATGGATCCTAATGTGTTTAGATTTTTGTTGTCTTTTTGAGTCAGGCCTGTATTTGAGGTTTTTAAAACAGATTTTTTTTTTTTTGTCTGTGCTCTGCCCTTCATGGGATCTTAGTTTCTGACCAGGGATGGAACTGAGGCCCTCGGCAGTGAAAGCGCAGTATCCTTACCATTGGACTGGCAGGGATTTCCTTGAGGTTTTTTTGGCTGAGCTGGGTGAAGATCTTTAGTTCCAGCATTGTAACTCTTAGTTACAGCATGTGGGATCTAGTGCCCTGACGAGGGATCAGACCTTAGCTCCCTGCGTTGGAGTCCCGGTTTAAAGTCTCAGTCACTGGACTACCAAGAAAGTCTCTCTGAGGTTTTTAAAGTGCTATTGAAGGGACTTCTCTGAAGGTCCAGTGGTTAAAGAATGCAGGAGCACAGGTTTGATCCCTGGTCTGGGAATAAAGATCCTGCATGTGCAAGCCACATGGTGTGGCCAAAATTAATAACAAAACAAAAAGAAAAAATGCCATTATAAACTTTTAAAGTTTAATTTTCTGATTGTTGGTTGTATATAAAATAGAGCTTTTTGTTTATTTTGATTTTTTTTACCTTATACCCATTAAAACATGTTAATTAGAAGAGTTATGTAGTAGTGTTTTGTATTTTAGAAATGGTGAATCTAAACCTTCGGTTGAGATGGATTGGAAAAGGATTAAGAGTGGAAGTAATTTGTGGAGAAGGCAGTGGCACCCTACTCCAGTACTCTTGCCTGGAAAATCCCATGGATGGAGGAGCCTTGTAGGCTGCAGTCCATGGGGTCGCTAAGAGTCGGACACGACTGAGCGATTTCACTTTCACTCTTCACTTTCATGCATTGGAGAAGGAAATGGCAACCCACTCCAGTATTCTTGCCTGGAGAATTCCAGGGATGGGGGAGCCCGGTGGGCTGCCGTCTATGGGGTCGCACAGAGTTGGACACGGCTGAAGCGACTTAGCAGCAGCAGCAGCAGCAGAGTAATTTGGAGTTTTTTAGTATTCTTGGAAAGATATGGTAGTGACTTGAATTAGGAATTGGTAGTGGAGTTAGAGGAGAAGGCAATGGCACCCCACTCCAGTACTCTTGCCTGGAAAATCCCATGGATGGAGGAGCCTGGTGGGGTGTACTCCATGGGGTCGCTAAGAGTCGGACACAACTGAGCGACTTCACTTTCACTTTTCACTTTCATGCTTTGGAGAAGGAAATGGCAACCCACTGCAGTGTTCTTGCCAGGAGAATCCCAGGGACGGGAGAGCCTGGTAGGCTGCTGTCTATGGGATCACACAGAGTTGGACACGACTGACGTGACTTAGCAGCAGCAGCAGCAGCAGTGGAGTTAGAAAGAGGGGGATGAACTAGAAATTTATTTGGGGGGTTTGATAGTCATACAGCAGGAAATAGATGACACAGTCAGAATAACGCTAATTTAATGAGAATTTTGGAGAAGGAAATGGCAACCCACTCCAGTGTTCTTGCCTGGAGAATCCCAGGGATGGTGGATCCTGATGGACTGCCATCTGTGGGGTCGCACAGAGTCAGACTGAAGCGACTTAGCAGCAGCAATGAGAGTTTAATTAAGGGATTACTTCCAAAGATAAGGGAGAGGTATGGAAAACCACAATAGGTTCAGACGGTAAAGCGTCTGTCTACAATGCGGGAGACCCGGGTTTGATCCCTGGGTTGGGAAGATCCCCTGGAGAAGGAAATGGCAATCCACTCCAGGACTATTGCCTGGAAAATCCCATGGACAGAGGAGCCTGGTAGGCTACAGTCCATGGGGTCACAAAGAGTCGGACATGACTGAGCGACTTCACTTTGACTTTCATGTCTAGTGAAAGTAGCTCTTGCCACCTGTAGGTGCAGAGGACCTCTCAGAAGGAATGTCTTAGTTCATCTAAGCTGCTGTGACTAAAATTCTGTAGACTGGGTGACTCATAAAAAACATAAATTTATTTCTCACAGTTCTGGAAACTAGGAAGTTCAAGATCAAGGTGCTGAAAGATTTGCTCTCTGGTGAGAGCCTGCTTCCTGGTTTATATACATCTTTTTGCTGTGTTCTCATGTGGCAGAAGGGACAAGGGAGTTCTCTGAGGTCACTCTTGTACAGGCACTAATTCCAGTGAAGGCTTTACCCTCATGACCTAATGACCCAAGGTTCCTCCCTCCAAACATCAAATTAGAGGTTAGATTGCAGCATAAGAATTTTGGAAGAATGCAGACATTTAGTCAATAGCAAGAACAGAGAACTAATCTTAGAGGAGTGATTAGTGTGACATAACCAGCCCAAGATACTTTAAATGAGAAAGAACAGGGGAAATTATCTGTGTGGAGTTGTAACCGCCAAAACATATATCCAAGTCTTAATTAACCCTTAGAACCTGTGAATTTGACCTTTGGAGTCAGGATGTTTACAAATGTAATTAAGTTGAGGATCTTCCCCTCTTGATTTTCTGCACCCCCGCCAGGTGGCTTGTGGGACTGGGGATTGAATTTGGGCCCTTGGCAGGAAAGCACAGAGTCCTAACTACTGGGCCACCAGGGAATTCCCAGTATCTTGGTGAGAACATCTGATCCATCCTAAAGTTTTAGGCCAGATNTGATGAACAGGGAGGCCTGGCGTGCTGCAGTTGACGGGGTCGCAAAAAGTCGAACATGACTGAGCGACTAAACTGAACTGAAATAAATGAAAAAAGAGCAATGTACAGTTAGACTATGAAGAACTAAATTTGACAGAATAAAGAAATAGTGACCTGGAAGGTAGATCTGTAGAAATTACCCACAGGAAGCATAATTTCCATTTTCATATGGGCATATGAATCAATTCTGGGTTTTGAGACCCAAGTAAAAGTCTGCTAAGACTGTTGCAGGGAATTTTTTCGCTTCCCTGAAAATGATTCTTCTTTCTGACATGAATTTTGACATGGTAGGGTTTGATGCAATTGAAACTCTCATATGTTCTTTTGGGAATGCAAAATAATAGAGCCACATTGCAAGAACAGTTGAATACTTTGTTATGTAAAGTTGAATACACACTTAACATGTAGGAAGTGTGGAATTCCAGGGACACAGAAATCCCATTTTTAGGTGACTACCCATGAAAGATGAAAGCTGTGTTCCCACAAAAGTTTATGTGGGAAGCCCCACCAGGGACTTCCTTTGTGATCTACTGGTTGGGAATTCGACAGCCAGTGCAAGCGACACAGGTTCGATTCCTGGTCTGGAAAGACCGTACATGCCACAGAAGAACTAAGCTCAGCTAAGCTCTAGAGCCTGCAAGCTGCACTACTGAGCCCATATGCTGCAACTAGAGAAAGCCTGAGCACAACAAAGACCCAGCCCAACGAAAAATAAATAATTTAAAAAAAATTTATGTGAGTTGTCACAGCTTTATTTGTAACAACAAATTTGTCTAAAATGCAAATAACCCAAATGCTCTTCAATTGGTAAAGAAAGAAATTCTAGTATATTCATTACAGTGGAATGCTTCTCAGCAATAAAAAGGAACAAATTCCAGAAGCATGCAACAATACCAATAAACCTGTGTTAAAATGCATTATGCAAAATGAAAGAAGTCAGATTTGAAAGGCCTAATTACTTAATGATTCTTTTATATGACATTTTGGGGAAGGCAGGACCCTGGAGACAGAACAAAGATGAGTAGGTGCTTGGGATTGGGAAGAAGGATTGTCTGCGAAGAGACACTGGAGAATTTCTGGGTTATGGAACTGTTCTATATCTTTATTATGGTGGTAGTATACAACTCTATGGATTCATCAAAACTCATTGACTAATTATATACCAAAATATTTTTTTTGCTATGTATAAATTATACTACAATTAAAAGAAAAACAATGAATAAGAAGATAGTACAGTAGTCAGAGTAAATCAGAGTAAACTTACTGGAGAAATTTGGTTATGAAGAAGAGTAACTGAAGAGGATGTGGGAGTCAACAGAAGGTTTTTGTTTTTAAAGCAAATAATGGAGCTTAAATTGTATAAGAATGATCTGTTTTATGGGAATTGCCTGGTGGTCTGTTGGTTAGGACTCGCTGCTTTCAGTGCAGAGACTTAGATTCAGCTCCTGGACGGGAAACGTCAGATCCTGCAAGCTGCAGGGCACAGCCAGGAAAAAGAAGAATGATCCATTTGAGGACAGTTTGAAGATGTGCATGAACGAAGAAACAACAGGAGCAGCTAAGACAGGAGGGATGAAATCCAGCCAGCACATGTGGAAGTGTTGGTCTTTGCAAGGATGTACGTATTTTCCATAGAAGAGAAGACCGAGGAAAAGATGCATGCAGTTTTGAGCTAAATTTGATGGGGAGGTGGCTTCATTATTTTCACTGAAGTGGATCAGATTCTGATATCAGTGTGAAATGGGTTTGAGGAACAAGTAGAAGACATGAAATAATTGTTGCTTGATAGTGGGAGAGTGCCCTGTCTAAGGAGACTTTGAATGATTTCCAGCTACTTAGGGCTCATTTGAAGTTAATGTTTGTGAATTTTCCATGACATAATATGTTGTGTGAATCTTCCCCTTTTCATAGATGATTAGCTGCTGGGTGTTGCCATAAAAAAAGGTGAATAGCGAAGTTCTTCCAGGAGAATGTCTGAAGAGTATGATAGAGGAGAGGAAACAAGCAGTTGAGGATATTTATGAAGGGGTAATCTATAATTTGGACTATGGAGGGAATTTATTCAGTAAAAAGTGGTGTGGAGGTCATTGACTGTATTGTATGTTGAAACTTTTGACAAAGATGGCAATCCCTGGCTTATCACTCTCTCTTTATGTCTGAATGCCGTACCTTTCAAATGTTTGTGGAATGAACAAATGTCAGCTCTTAGCGGAGATGTCTTATATCTCTCAGTTTGTGTTCTTCGACAGCCTCCTTATTATAACAGTCTTTTATAGTGTGAACACTTTTGAGGGTGGGAATGGGCAGACCTTATCCTCTGGCATGTAGTAATCACTGAATAAATATTTGCTGAATAAATCACTGTATGATTTCTGCTTGCTTAGTTCCTTGTGTTGTATTGAAATCGTCAGTTGTTTTGTTTTTTTTTGAAATCGTCAGATTTATAGGATGTATTTTCTACTAAACTGTTTGGTCCAAAAGGATTAGAGCTATATCTCACTCATCCCTGTATTCTCAGGGGCTGGCACAGAACAGACGATAAGTGAAGGATTGAGAGAACTTAATTTTTTTGAAGATACAACAGAAGCTACAACACGTAAAAATTTTCCACATGGTTGATAATTGGAATAAGGTGGTTTCATTACATATTCTTCATTAGAGTGAGAAGAATGTATCTTAAGATATTCTCGTGTATAACATGAACACTTTTATGTTGAATTTTTGTAGATGTAACAAGTTTGTTTGTTTGGGGGTTTGTTTGCTAGGAGGAGGCATCTCCCTACTCTTTGGTCAACATATGCCTGAACGTCCTGATTGCTAACCTGGAGAAATTGTGTTCTGAAAGATCTGATGGAACACTTTGTCTTCCGGAGCATTGGAGTTTTCCTCAGGAATTAGCTGATCGATTCGTTGGGATGATGACTTGGCAAGGTAACGATAAGACTGCTTTATTGTATACCTTTATAGCACTTCACTATTTGAAAAGCACTTTTGCATGTAATTCTGTTTTGTTCCTCTCAACAACCTGCTGAGAAATATAGAAATTTGTGTGGAGGTTGATTCTCAGAGTCTTTCTGGGATCCCTTGATGAAAATTATCTTCCTTCTAGGTTTGCCCTGCTGTTGCTATAGTCTCATCTCCCATTCTTTTGATTGTGAATATGAACCTTAATTTTTTCCTTTACTTCCTTTTGTAGGAGGGTTTTCAAAGGGCTGTGTTTGCTATGTTAGTGTTTTCTTAATGAAAAATTTTGGGGAATAACACATGATTGAGATAAAATTCACATAGTGTATAATTCATCCATTTAAAGTATATGGTTCAGTTATTTTTTTTTAGCATATTTACAGATTTGTGCAGCCATCATCCCAGTCAGTTTTCATCACCTCAAAAAAACCCCCCAAAACCCTTATTCATCCCCCTATAATTCTTAGCAGTCACTAATATACTTTCTACCTCTATGGATTTGCCTTTTCTGAACATTTAGTGTAAATGGAATCATTTAATATGTGACCCATTGTGTCTTCAAAGAAGACAATGGTACCCCACTCCAGTACTCTTGACTGGAAAATCCCATGGACGGAGGAGCCTGGTGGGCTGCAGTCCATGGGGTCGCAACTGAGCGATTTCACTTTCACTTTTCACTTTCATGCATTGGAGAAGGAAATGGCAACCCACTCTAGTGTTCTTGCCTTGAGAATCCCAGGGACGGGGGATCCTGGTGGGCTGCTGTCTATGGGGTCGCACAGAGTGGGACATGACTGAAGCGACTTAGCAGCAGCAGCAGCATTGTGTCTTGCTTCTTTCATTTAGCATAATATTGTCAAGGTTCATCCATTTTGTAACAACATCAGCTACTACTGAATTTTTATGGCTGTGTAATATTCCACTCTATTGATATACTACCTTTTATTCATTTCTCAGTTGATGAACATTAGGGTTTTTAAGATTTTTTTTTAAATGAGAACTATTTTGAGTCTTTATTGAATTTGTTACAGTATTGCTTCTGTTTTATGTTTTGCTTTTTCGACCACAAGATGTGTGGGATTGTAGCTCCCAGACCAGGGACGACCCCTCACCTCTGCACTGGAAGGGAAAATCTTAACTACTAGACTGCCAGGGATGTCTCTGTGTTGTTTTTATTATACATTTTGGCTATTATGAATAATGCTTCTATAAACTTTAGTGTACACACTTGTGTGTGTGGATATATGCTTTTATATCTTTGAGTGTATACTCAGGAGTGGAATTGCCAGGTTAAATGGTAGCTTTGTGTTTAACTTTTTGAAGAACTTTGAATTCTTTCCCAAAGTAGCTGTACCATTTTATGTTCCCACCAGCAGTTGGAACAGAGAGTTCCAGTTTCTCCACATCCTTACCAAAACTTGTTATCTAATGACTTTGATGATAGCCACTGGTGGATGTGAAGTGGTATCTATTGTGATTTTTATGTGCATTTCTCTAATAGCTAATTGGCTTCCCTGGTGGCTCAGACAGTAAAGAATCTGCTTTCAATGCAGGAGACCCTGGTTTGATCCCTGCGTTGGGAAGATCCCTTGGAGAAGGGAATGGCTACCCACTCCAGTATTCTTGCTGAAAAATTCCATAGACAAGAGGAGCCTGGCAGGCTATATAGTTCATGGAGTTACAAAGAGTCAGATGTGACTGAGCACAATATAAAATATAAATATAAAAAAATACACATATACCTCCTTTACCCATTCATCTGTTACTGGTATGTATGTTCCTGTTGCCATTTTAAAAATTGTTTTCATAGGTCTTTTTCTTCTCTTGTGTTTTCCACCTAGAGAATCTCCTTTAACATTTGTTTATAGATGATATCCATTCATCTGTTGCTGGACACTTAACGTTGCTTCCATTTCTTGGCAGTTGTAAATAATGCTCCTGTGAACATTAGGATGTATATATCTTTTCAGATCAGTGTTTTGTTTTTTTCTTGGATATTTACCCAGCAGTGGAATTGTTGGTCATATGATAGTTGGGTTTTTTAAGAAAACTCCACACTGTTTTCCACAGTAGCTGCACCAATTTTTACATTCCCACCATCAGTATATGACAGTTTCCTTTTCTCCACCTCCTCACCAGCATTTGTTATTTGAGTTCTGTCTGATGATAGCAGTTCTGACGGGTTTTGATTTGGATTTCCCTGGTGATTGGTGATGTAACACATACATCTTTTAATGTGCCTGTTGGGCATATGCATGTCTTTGGAGAAATGTCTGTTTAGGTCTTCTTTCCATTTCTAAATAGAATTGTTTGTTTTCTTGGTATTAAGTTACATGAGTTGTTTATGTATGCATTGTAGGTGCTTTATTGGTTGTATTATGTTGGTGAAAAAGTAATGGCAATTCATCAGACTGTGAATTTTAATTTTAAATCATTATAACTAGGCTCAAACACATCTTTATTAATCAAAAAAGGAACCATTACAATCAACATATGTTTTTCCAATGAGAAGTAAGTTTTTTATTCCTGTAGAATAAAAATCTGTATTTTGGGATTCAGTGAACTCTTGGAAGGCATTTTCTGCCTCTGTTGGTTAATGGAAGCATTTTCCCTGCAGAAGGTTGTCGAGATGCCTGAAGAAGTGGTAGTCGGTTAGTAAGAAGTCAGGTGAATGTGGTGGATGAGGCAAAACTTTTAGCCCAGTTCGTTCAACTTTTGAAACATCGATTGTGTGACGTGGGGTCAGGCATTGCAGTCAGAGAAATGGTTCATTGTTGTTGGGTAAAATGAGAGAAGATGACACTTCAAAACAATGATTTTTTGGATTTTTGGTCACCTCATGAGGCACCCAGTTACGAACTTTTTCACCTTTCCAATTTGCCTCAAATGCCAAATGACTGCAGAATGGTCAATGTTGAGTTCTTCAGCCACTTCTCATGCAGTTTTAAGAGGATCAGCTTCGATGTTTGCTCTCAATCATTCGTTGTCAACTTCTGATGCCCAGCTACTACACTCCTCCTCTTCAAGGCACTTGTCTCCTTTGTAAAACTTCTTGAACCAAACATACTGCATTGTATGTTAGTTATCAGTTCCTGGGCCAAGTGCCTTGTTGATGTTGCCTGAGTTGTCTCCACTGCTCTACAGTCCATTTTGAACTTGAATAAGAAAATTGCTCAATTTGCTTTTTGTCTAACATCATTTCTATAGTCTAAAATAAATAACAATAAACAGCATGAGAAATGCTGGATGAAGCACAAGCTGGAATCAAGTTTGCTGGGAGAAATATCAATAACCTCAGATATGATACCACCCTTATGGCAGAAAGCAAAGAACTAAAGAGTCTCTTGATGAAAGTGAAAGAAGAGAGTGAAAAAGTTGGCTTAAAGCTCAACATTCAGAAAACTAAGATCATGGCATCTGGTCCCATCACTTCAAGGCAAATAGATGGGGAAACAGTGGAAATAGTGACAGACTTTATTTTCTTGGGCTCCAAAATCACTCACTGCAGATGGTGACTGCAGCCATGAAATTAAAAAACACTTACTCCTTGGAAGAAAAGTTATGATCAACCTAGATAGCATATTAAAAAGCAGAGACATTACTTCGCCAACAAAGGTCTGTTTAGTCAAGGCTGTGGTTTTTCCAGTAGTCATTAGTCATGTATGGATGTGAGAGTTGGACTATAAAGAAAGATGAGCACTGAAGAATTGATGCTTTTGAACTGTGGCACTGGAAAAGACTCTTGAGTGTCCCTTGGACTGCAAGGAGATCTAAGCAGTCCATCCTGAGGGAGATCAGTCCTGGGTGTTCATTGGAAGGACTGATGCTGAAGTTGAAACGCCAATACTTTGGTCACCTAATGTGAAGAACTGACTCATTGGAAAAGACCCTAATGCTGGGAAAGATTGAAGGTGGGAGGAGAAGGGGATGACAGAGGATGAGATGGTTGGATGGCATCACCAACTCAATAGACATGAGTTTGAGTAAACTCCAGAAGCTGGTGATGGACAGGGAGGCCTGGCATGCTGCAGTCCATGGGGTTGCAAAGAGTCAGACATGACTGAGCGACTGAATTGAACTGAAACAGCATGTAACAAGTCATTAGCAAAAAACATAAAGTGAGAAATGCACATTAAAATGATGTAACCACATTTATTTAAGAGTGTATCCCAATATCAAATGGCAAAGTTCAACAATGCGAAACCTCAGTTACTTTTGCACCAACCTAATAGACTGGAGGGGAGAGCTCACTCCAGAGAAATGTTTCACTTTGCTATGTTGCTGATGTTATGCCCTCTGCTCTATTTCTTACTTCTTTTCTTCTGCTTACTTTGGATTTAATTTGTTCTTCTTTTTCTAGTTTCCAAAGGCAGGAACTTAGGTTATTGATTTTAGATCTTCTTTACTAATGTATGCATTCACAGCTATAACTTCCCCACCTAGCACTGCCTTTTCTGTGTCCCATAGATTTAGGTAAGTTGTGTTCTTATTTTCATTTAGTTCAAAATATTTTGTCATTTCTCTTGATTTTTTTCCCTTGATTCATCTGTTATTCAGAACTATGTTTCTCTTCATGTATTTTGGGACTTCCAGTTATTTTCTTTCTTTAAAGAAACTGGTCCTTTGTTTTGTACAGTGTCCTACAGTCTGGACTTTACCATTGTTTGTGCTGTGATCTGACCTGTTTTTCTGATTCTTGTAATTCCTCTACATTGAAAATTAGACGTAGAGGCTTGATCAAATTGAAGTTTGATGTTGGTAGTGATGTTTGTACTTCTTGTCCTCAATTGCTTCAGTTGTGTCTGACTCTTCACAAACCCCATGGACTGGAGCCTGCCAGGCTCTTCTACCATGGCAGTTCTCCAAGCAGGAATTCTGGAGTGGGTTGCCTTTCCTTCTGGACTGTACTTCTTAAGGGTGCTAATAAAGTCTGATTGTCTGGTTGCTTTTCACTTTCGGTGACCATAGATGATAACTACCTACCTAGATTTATGAAATCAGCAGGGGTTTTTGTATGTTTGACTTAGTGTTTATTACTCTCAACCTTGCTGATTGGAGGAACTTTGTTTTTCTGTTTTTTATCCTTCGTTACTGTTCCACACTTTCTTTGTATGCCTCTGTTTCTTTATTTATGTGTTTTGTGTTCCTCAGGTTTCCATCTTGGGAAGCTTTGTATATTTTCTCACTTTGTATATGTATACTCCCTGGATAATCTTATTTAGTTTAGCTACCACTTCTACTTAATTTCCCAGAGTTTTCAGTGCAGGTCTTTATTTGAAGCTCCAGAACCACATACAATATAGGCAGGTATCTTGTAACTCTTATCTAGGCTGCTGAATCATCCTATTCCTCTGGTTTTCTTCTTCTTCAGTGTCTGCTGCTTATCTTTCTGCTCATCTAGCTTCCCTTGAAGGACAGTGCAGAAGCTATCAAATCCTGAGTGTCAGTTCAGTTCAGTCACCCAGTCCTGTCCGACTCTTTGCGACCCCATGAATCGCAGCACGCCAGGCCTCCCTGTCCATCACCAACTCCCGGAGTTCACTCAGACTCACGACCATCAAGTCATTGATGCCATCCAGCCGTCTCATCCTTGGTCGTCCCCTTCTCCTCCTGCCCCCAATCCCTCCCAGCATCAGAATCTTTTCCAGTGAGTCAACTCTTCGCATGAGGTGGCCAAAGTACTGGAGTTTCAGCTTCAGCATCATTCCTTCCAAAGAAATCCCAGGGCTGATCTCCTTCAGAATGGACTGGTTGGANTCCGAGCAAGAATACCAAAGTGGGTATCTGTTCTCTTCTCCAGGGGATCTTCCCAACCTAGGGATCAAACCTAGGCCTCCTGCATTGCAGGCAGATTCTTTACCATTTGAGCCACCTTTTCCTCCTAGCCCCTGTCAATGACACCTTTCTCTTTCTTCTCCCCTGGTCTCCCAAGTGGTTTCCTTACCTTTAATTTTGCTCATCACCAAGCTCTGCCACATAGCGGAGAGTAGTCCTCTATATCTTAATCAGATCTGTCTGCACTTTTGCCACTCTTTAAAATCTTCTCTTTGTACTTAGGATAAAATGCCAGTTATTTACCCTGGCCTACAAGGTCTGACTGACTCTTGCCTCTGTCTATAACCTGTCAGATTATGGTATCCCCTTATCCATCTGTGCTTCAGCTGCACTCGTTTTCTCTCATTTCACAGAAATAGCCAAACTGTTTCTCTTCTCAGGGCTTTAGCTTGTTCCTGTATCTGGAATGACAGCTATCTTTGCCTTTCACATCCTTTTTGTCTCAGCTTAAATGTCACCTTCTAATACTGCACTGAAAGACAGAAGATTCTTGTCTTCCTTCTCATTTTTCCCCACCTCTGTGTTATAGTCTTGTTTGTTTTCTTTAGAACCTTTACTGCATTTTTAATGTTAATAGTATTTTGCTTGTTTTATATTCTTTTGTATCTGTTTTCTTCTAGGATGTGAAAAAACCCCATTATGGCAGGAGTCATGTCTGTCTTATTCACTATTCTCAGCATGTAGCATAGCACTTGATATTTCTTGAATAAGAAAGAAAGATAGTATTAAGTCATGTCTAACTCTTTGTAACACTATGGACTGTCGTCTGCCAGGCTCCTCTGTCCGTGGCATTCTATAGGCAAGAATACTGGAGTGGGTTGCCATTTCCTTCTCCAGGGGATCTTCCTGATCCAGGAATAGAACCCAGGTTCTCCACCATTGCAGGCAGGTTCATTAGCAACTGAGCTGCATGGGAAACCCTTGAATAAATGTAATAAGTTCTTTTTGAAAGCCTTGAGTATTGAGGTTTCCTTTTTCCTATGTTAGTAGCATAGCCCAACTCCGACTGGGGACTTGTGAGTCAGCTTATATACCTTTTCTCTCAGTTCTTTCTCTTAATCCATTCAACTGCTGTGTTCTGTCAGTTTAAACTATCATCTCTCATAATTAAAATCATTAATAATCTGTTGCCCCATCCCACTCCCATCAAACACCATCTTAATTCTTTTGTGTCATCACACATAATTGGTCTTTGTAAAAAGATATTATAACCATTCATTTTTTGCTTAAAAATTTTGATTTTTTTTCTTTGTTTATAGGGTACATGAGTTTCCTAGCTTTGTTTACAGGCCCCATCTGCCTTTTACCTTCCTCTCTACTGTCGTTTCCAGCCAGGCCTCTCCTGTATGCTGGGTCCAGTAGCACTGATCAAATAGGGTCACTCTGAATGATCTGACGTTCTGAGCCTCCATGTCTTTGTTGTGTTCACCCTTCCCCTTCCCCTTGGGCAACTGATATTCAGCCTCAAAAACCTGCCCTGATATTAATCTCATCTGTGTTCAATATCTGGTACAAATCACCATTGAATATGTTATTGTAATCACTTATTTGCCTGACATGCTTCCTAGACTGAATTCTTTGTGGTCACAGGTGTCTTATTACCTTGTATGCCTATTACTTAATATGGAATCTCACATAGAGAAGATGCTTAATATTAATAAGTTGTTTCTAAGTGAAATCTAATATAACCCATTCATTATACAGATGAGGAAAATGAGGCATAGAGAGATAAATGACTTACCAAAGGCCATCCACTAGTTTGGTTAAAAGTAATCATTAGTGCTCTTTGCATATTATAGGCCCTATACTTACCTACCTCTTTTATTTTGTCTTTTTTTTCCTTCTATGAACGAAGTTGAAGTGAAGTGAAGTAAAAGTCACTCAGTTGTGTCCGATTGTTTGTGACTCCATGGACTGTAGCCTGCCAGGCTCCTCTGTCCATGGAATTCTCTAGGCCAGAGTACTGGAGTGGTTAGCTATTCCCTTCTCCAGGGGATCTTCCCAACCCAGGGATCGAACCCAGGTCTCCCACATTGCAGGCAGATTCTTTACCATCTGAGCCACCAGGGAAGCCCCTGGGTACTGGAGTAGGTAGGCTATCCCTTCTCCAGCAGATCTTTGTGGCCCAGGAATCGAACTNCCAGGGATCGAACCCAGGTCTCCCACATTGCAGGCAGATTCTTTACCATCTGAGCCACCAGGGAAGCCCCTGGGTACTGGAGTAGGTAGGCTATCCCTTCTCCAGCAGATCTTTGTGGCCCAGGAATCGAACTGGGGTCTCCTGCATTGCAGGCGGGTTCTTTACCAGCTGAGCTACCAGAGAAGCCCAAGTAAACAAGGTTACTGTGGTTAAAACTGTGGACGCTGAAGTCAAACTGCTTTTGATTCTTGATTCTGCCACATATTTTGACCTTAAGTTCCTTAACCCCTTTAAGCTTTAGTTTCCTCAGCTGTGGGATGGTAATAATCATAATTCCTTTACGGTATTATTTTAAAGAGTAAATGAGATAATCTGAGTAAAGGGTTTAGAATAATGCTAGGCACAGAGTAAACAGTAAATGTAGTCATTACTGTTACTATTAGCATCTATCAAACTTTACTGGCCACAGTGCCTCCTGGAAAAGGCGTGAGATTTAGTTATTACAAGCTGGTTCTGGTTCTCTTATAGGCAAGCTGACTGATAGAACGGCAAGCATTTTCCAAAGCAACCAAATGAAACTGAAGCTGGTCAACATTCAAAAAGCTAAAATATCCACAGCTGCATTCCTAAAAGCCTTCTGCCATCACAAACTCATTGAACTGGATGCTACTGCAGTACACACTGACCTCTCAATCCCAGACATCCTAAGTGGACTCTGCAGCAATAGCTGGATCCAAGGAAACCTCCGACGTCTCATCTTGGACTCAACAAGCATCCCTCGAGATTCAAGACTGTTGTTCTTTGGTCAGCTCACTGGTCTTCGTGTTTTAAGCGTTTTCAATGTTTGTTTTCATAGTGAAGACCTGGCTCATGTTTCGCAGTTACCCAAACTGGAAAGCTTGGATATCTCTAATACTCTGGTCACTAACATCTCTGCACTCCTTACCTGTAAGGATCGACTCCGGTCTCTTACAATGCACTATCTAAAATGTCTGACCATGACCAAACCACAGATTCTCGCAGTCATTAGAGAACTTAAATGTCTGCTTCACCTTGATATTTCTGATCACAGGCAACTCAAGTCAGATCTAGCTTTTCATTTGCTACAGCAGAAAGATATTCTGCCTAATATTGAGTCCCTGGACATTTCTGGGGGTAGTTACATCACTGATGGAGCTGTAGAACTATTTATACAACAGCGGCCTGCGATGCAGTTTGTGGGACTGTTGGCTACAGATGCTGGTTATTCTGACTTCTTTTCTGCAAAGGAAGGCTTGAGGGTTCGTTCTTTTCTGAAATAAGTTTTTTTCATTTGTTCAGAACATTATTAAGCTTTCTTTGTGTATCAGAATCTGTACTAGGCATTTGGGTTACAAAGACAGATTAACAGTTCTTAAAGGAGCATAATGATTAAGAATTATTGTGTAACTACTATGTGGTATGAGGTTGTGAAAATATAACCTTAAACTAGATGCAGCCCTAGCCTCCAGTGTCTTCCAGTCTAGCTCGATAACGATAAGCAGAGCCATTTCACATTACCTCTTATGTGCCAGTTGGCATATTTTGCACATTGTTTTCTATTTGAATCCTCCCATTTTACAGATGAGGAGGTTAAGCTGTTTATCCACAGTCATAGAACTATTAAATGATAGAGCTGATGGTATATTTGGGACTTTGTGAAACTAATGCTTTTACCTCTAGTAACAGCTAAATATAATGAATAAGGCAGGTGATGTATGCCTCACGCCGTTTTTTAACGCAATTTTTAAAAGACCCTGAAGGAAAAAGTACTGTACATTGCTAGACTATGTTTATAGCCTCTAGTGGTGGCTGTTTTTTAAAGAGCATATATTTAAATATTTATGTCCTAGAATACTTTTTAAAAACAGTGGCTTTCTACCTTAGTTGTACATTCTCATCACTTTGGGAGTTTTAAAATACACTGATGTTTGTGGCCTATTCCCTAGAGATTCCGATGTAACTGGTCTGGGATTTGGCCTGGGCATTAAGTAATTCTAATGTGGAGCCAAAGTTCAGAACAGTGACTTCAAAAGAACCCATTAAAAACAATGACTTATATAATTTTTATTGGGGTGAGAGTAAAGTGATTTGTAGTCATTAATGCAAGTCATTCACATTTTATTCTTTTGATTTGAAAATAGCAATTGTATCTTAAAGTTTTTAAATTTTAAATGACTTCTTAATGAACCCATGAAGCTATCAGTTGCATCATTAGGCTACAAATAGATAATTTGAACTTTCAGATTAAATGTGTATAGTAGAGAATTGTTTACCAAGAATGTACACCTAGGTCTGTTTCAGATTAATGGCACTTAGTGTCTCAATGATCAAAAGAACCACAGCAGTTTAAAAAAAAAAAGATTTTTAACACATCAACTCATGATATATACAGTAATATTGCCAAGTGCTAGAATATTCTGTAGAGAGATTATGCATGTAGTTAAGATACTTTCAAAGCCAGTACACCAAAAGAAAATGAGACAAGTTTTCTTTTAGTAAACTTTATTTGGTACACATGTTAGTTTAGTTTATTTTGAAAATGTTAAATAATGCATTGTATACAGTGTTGGATATTTTAGGGGAGGGAGAGAAGAGACCACAGTCTTCCCAGTACTAAGAAATTCTAAAGATCCTAATCCAGACTTAGTGGAGTGTAAGGTATGGTAAGTTTAAAAGGTGTGTTTCAGAAAATCTTATATTTAAGAGAAATATGTATTTTTCAAATCAGATGTGAAATATAAGCATTTTTGTTGTTTGGGTTGCTCAAAAGTTTGCTTAAAATGGATAAAATTAAGGGTTAGTGAAAACCTTCTAACAGAACAGGTATGTGTTATTTTCTTGTACCTAATGTTAGAGTGGGTATGTGTACTTAATTTCTTTAAAATGGGTGGAAAGGGCACCCACCATTAGTCCTAAGAGCCAGATAACATTTTCATTTGCTAGGAGATCCTTGCTGATCCACTGGTGGGGTGTCTCAAGAATGAGAATTGTTTTGTACTGGCATCTGTAGGAAACCTTGGAGAGAGAGGGTGATGCAACAGCTGTCTGGTCTTCTGCTTAGTCTTACAATGGCTTATCCTGTGTTTTTCTTTCAACTCTTATATCTAGATTATCACAAAACTTAAAAATCTAGACTATATCCATTGTTTAGATTGTTAATAATCTGTAGATCCTTGCACAGTTGATCTACATAAAGTACTTGAAAACCGTTTTGGAATAATTTTTAATGTGGCAGATCACTAAACATTTTGCCAAATTTGTCTTACCCTATTCTGTCTCTATACATGCAATTTTTAATACACACACACACACACACACACNAGCATTTTTGTTGTTTGGGTTGCTCAAAAGTTTGCTTAAAATGGATAAAATTAAGGGTTAGTGAAAACCTTCTAACAGAACAGGTATGTGTTATTTTCTTGTACCTAATGTTAGAGTGGGTATGTGTACTTAATTTCTTTAAAATGGGTGGAAAGGGCACCCACCATTAGTCCTAAGAGCCAGATAACATTTTCATTTGCTAGGAGATCCTTGCTGATCCACTGGTGGGGTGTCTCAAGAATGAGAATTGTTTTGTACTGGCATCTGTAGGAAACCTTGGAGAGAGAGGGTGATGCAACAGCTGTCTGGTCTTCTGCTTAGTCTTACAATGGCTTATCCTGTGTTTTTCTTTCAACTCTTATATCTAGATTATCACAAAACTTAAAAATCTAGACTATATCCATTGTTTAGATTGTTAATAATGTGTAGATCCTTGCACAGTTGATCTACATAAAGTACTTGAAAACCGTTTTGGAATAATTTTTAATGTGGCAGATCACTAAACATTTTGCCAAATTTGTCTTACCCTATTCTGTCTCTATACATGCAATTTTTAATACACACACACACACACACACACACGCGTATTTGGCTGTGCTAGGTCTTAGTTGCAGAATGTGGGATCTTTAGCTGCAGGATGTGGGATCTACTTCCCTGACCAGGGATCAAACCCAGGCTCCTTGTAAGCACAAAGTCTAGCCACTGGACCACCAGGGAAGTCCCCACACACAATTTTTTTCTTGAGGGTAGGTTGCATACAACATGCCCCTCTGCCCATTAATATACATTACTTTGTATTTCCTAGAGGAAAGGTAGTGTCTTTGACTGTCTGAGAGCACAAGTAATCTCAAGGATGACCATAGTGCAGCTGTCAAATTTCAGGAAATTTAACATCGATACAATACTTTTATATAAAGATCTACTGTATGTGCTTCCAGTGTTGATTTTCCCAGTTTAACACCGTTTATAAAATATTTTTCCTTTTAGTCCATGATTATTTTTTCAGTTGTCATATGTGTGCTTAGTCATGTCCAGCTCTTTGTGACCCCATGAACTGTAGCCTGCCAAGCTCCTCTGTCCACAGAATTTTCCAGGCAGTAATAGTGGAGTGGGTTGCCATTTCCTATTCCAGGGGACCTTTCTGGCTCAGGGATCAAACCAGCATCTCCTGCACTTCCAGGCTGTCTGGAAAGCCTCAGTTGTCATAGTCCTTCCTTTTCTTCATTACATTGCTGTTTTTGGAGAATACAAACTAACACTGTATCGTTTGCTTTTTTTGAAGAATGTTCCTCATTTTCGGTTTGTCTGATGCTTCATCATAATTCAGATTCTTCTGCATCTACCCAGAATACCACATAAGGGATGTTGTGCCCTTCTCAAGTGTATTATGATATGAAGCACAGAGTGCCCCTCATTGGTGATATTAATTTTGATCACTTGGTCAAAGTATTGTTTAGGTACTAAGTAAAATATGCAGGTGCAGATAAAATATTATCTATATACTCTTGTACTGTTTCTACCCTACATAGATAATACTATTCCTTTTGAAATTAATGAATGATATATAAGATATTAGAAGACTGTGCCAATATCCTGGCCCTCATCAGACTTTCTGATCTAGATTTAGCATCCATTGATGATTCTTACTCGAACCATTCTTTACTGCAGTGGTTGCAAAGTGATGATTTTCCAGTTCTAACTCTCCTTTTTTTTCAGCTCTTCTTTTTACTCAAAACATTTAGCAAGTCTAACATGTCCTCAGTATGAGTTCATTGATTCCTGTTGTTCTCAGTGATTTATAATGCATTGCTGTTCTTAATTATTTTGATGCTCAGTTTGTCACAGGGTGACCAATGAGAGCTCCTGTGTCTATTTTCACATGCCCCCATTATTACTGTTATTATTTTGAGTCCTTCTTTACTTTCTAGGCTTCTTATACTTCCCTGTTTTTAGAGTTAGACATTTCTCCCAAGAGCCCTGGTCCCTTTTAGTGGGAAACCACTGTCTGATTGCTAGATGTGTTTTTAAGCTGTTTCATCAAGCAGAGCTAAGAAACAGATGAAATAAGTTTAAAAGTGATACTTACAAATGTCCATCTTTATATTGTTCTTCTTTGCCTTTCCACATTCTGTGTTTGTATCTTTTCCACATGGAGAACCTCGGCTTCCAACAGCCTCAGCACATTTGTTTTCCTTAATCCTGTAACACATATAAAATAGTTTCAAAGTTGTTTCACCTATAGTACTTTGAACCACAAACCTACTGAAAAAGAATTGAAGATATATTTGCAATTCTTTCTTTTCACTCTTGACTGAGAGTATTGTCAAAGTATTAGCCGTATATATTTAAGTTTTTAAATTTCCACATCTTACACAGTAGGTAGCATAGTACATGTACTCTGTACTTTGCTTTTTTAACTTAGTGGTATGTCTTGGAAATCACCCCATGTCAGTTCATGTTCCCATTTTTCGGGAGGGGATGGTAAAATACACATAAAATTTATCAATTTAATCTTTTTAAGTGTATAGTTCAGTGGTTTTAAATACATTAATAATTTTGTTCAACCATCACCGTCATTCATCTCCATAGCTCTTTTCACCTTGTAAAGCTGAAATTCTGTAGGCATGAAACCCTGCCTCCCATTATCCCTTCTCGCCAGACCCTGGCAGTACAGACTTCTTTGTGTCTCTGATTTTGACCACCTCTCTCATGTAAGTGGAGTCGCACAGTACTTGTCCTTCTGTGACTGGCTCATTTTACTTTACATAGTGTCCTAAGGGTTTGTCCATGTGGCATACTGCCTTTTCAGGTTGAATAATAACCAGTTGTCATTCATATGTACTTGGGTTGCTTCCATGTTTTGGCTGTTGTGTTGATTATTGTGAGTAATGTTGCTGCAAGTAGGAGTACACAAATATCTCTTTGAGACTCTGCTTTTTTTTTGATCACTCTGTGAAGCCTCAGTTCTTTGACCAGGGATTGAAGCCAGGCCTCTTCAGTGAAAGCCCGGAATCCTGATCACTAGTCCACTGGGAAACTCCCAAGACTCTGCTTTTGGTTCTTTTGGTATATACCCAGAAGTATATACTAGAATGGGCATTAGTTTGAGCAAACTCCTTGAGATAGTGAAGGACAGGGAAGCCTGGTGTACTGCAGTCCATGGTGTCACAAAGAGTTGGACATGACTTAGTGACTGAACAATGAGCAATCCAGAAGTGGAATTGCTAGATCATATGGTGTGAAAGTGAAAGTCGCTCAGTTGTGTCTGACTCTTTGCAACCCCTTTGGAATTCTGCAGGCCAGACTACTGGAGTGGGTAGCCTTTCCCTCCTCTAGGGGATCTTCCCAACCCAGGGATCAAACCCAGGTCTCCCTCATTGCAGGTAGATCATATGATAATTCTGTTAATTTTGGGGGGAACTACCATAATGTTTTCTGCAGCATTTGCACAGTTTTTACATTGTCACTAACTGCGCAAATGTTTGAATTTCTTCACACACTGGCCAACATGTATTTTTTTCTGTTTTTAAATTTTTTAATAGTAATCATTCTAATGGGTGTAAAGTGGTACCTCGTTGCAGTTTTGAATTGCATTTCCATACTTATCAGCTATATTGGACATCTTTTCAGAAGCTTATTTACCATTGGTAAGTCTTTGAAGAAATGTCTAGTGAAGTTTGCCAAATTTTAAATTAGGTTGCTTAGGTTTTATTTTTGTTATTGTTGTTGAGATATAGGAGTTCTCTGTGTAGTCTGGATATTAACTCCTTATGATACAAGATTTTCAAATATTTTCTCCCCTTTGGTTTGCCTTCATGAAGTTCAGTTTGTATTTCTTTTGTTGCTTGTACCTTTGTGTCATATCCAAGAAATCACTGCCAAATCCAGTATTGTGAAGCTTCTTACTCATGTTCCTTATAGGAGTCTTATCATTTTAGTTCATAAATTTAAGTCTTTGATCTGTTTTGAGGTAATTTCTTTCATGTGGTGTTATGTTAGATTTTACAACTTCATTCTTTTACATGTGGATATCTAGTTTTCTTAGGACAATTTCTTGAAAATACCAAATTGTCTTAGCACTCTTGTTAAAAATCATCTGATCATAAATGCAAGGCATTGTTTTAGGGCTTTCTAGTCTATTCCATGGGCTCCTCTGTGGCTTAGATGATAAAGAATCTTCCTGCAATGCATGAGACTTGGGTTTGATTCCTGGGTTGGGAAGATCCCCTGGAGAAGGAGATGGCAACCCACTGCAGTTTTCTCGCCTGGAGAATCCTATGGACAGAAGAGCTGGGCATGCTATAGTCCATTCCACTGTTTTTATGCCAGTATTTATGCCAGTGCCACACTGTTCGGATTGTTACAGCTTTGTACTGATAGTTCGTTTTGAAATCAGGATGTGTGACTCCCTTGGAATTCTGTATAAATAAATTCAGGATATGTGTTTGTATTTCTGCTAAAAAGGTCATTGGGATTTTGGTAAGGAGTATATAAATATGTAGATAATTTTGGGTAATATTGACATCTTAAGTCTTCTCATTCATGAACATGGGATGTGTTTCCATTATTCATGTCATCTTTAATTTCTTTCATTAGTGTATTGTAGTTTTCATCATACAAGCCTTTCATCTCCTTTGTTAATTCCTAAGTAGTTTATTGTATTATTGTAAACAGAATTATTTTCATGATTTCCTCTTCAGATTGTTCATTATTATTGTATAAAAATTGAACTGTGTGTATGCTGCAACTTTCTGGACTCCTTTATTAGCTCTAACAGATAACAGCTTTTTGTTTTTTTGTGGTATATAAGATCATATAGTTTGTAGATCATCATATAGTAGATCATTTTACTTCTGCCTTTTCAATTTGGATGCCTTTTTTTTTTTAATTTAACTTTTTATTTTATATTGGAGTAGAGCTGATTAACAGTGTTGTGATCATTTCAGGTGAACAGCAAAGGGACTTGGCCATACATATACATGTATCCATTCTCCGCTAAACTCCCCACCCATCTTGGATGCCTTTTACTTCTTTTTCTTACCTAATTGCTCTGTCTAGAACTTCCAGTGCTCTGTTCAGTAGACGCTGTGAAAGGGGCCTTTCCCTGATTTTAAAAGCTTTCAATCTCTCACTATTGAGTATCATGTTCATTATAGATTTTTCATGTATGGCTTTTATTAAGTTGAGGTAGCTTCCTTCTGGGCTTTTTTGCAAGTGTTTAGGGGCTTCCCTGGTGCCTCAGACAGTAAAGAATCTGCCTGTAGTGCAGGCGACCCAGGTTCAATCCTTGGGTCAGGAAGACCCTTGAAGAAGGGAATGGCCACACACTCCAGTATTCTTGCCTGGAGAATTCCATGGACAGAGGAGCCTGGCCCACTATAGTCCATGGGATCACAGAGTTGGACACTTTGCCAGAAAGGGTGTTGAGTTTTGTCAAATGCCTTATCTGCATTAGACAAGGTTGACATGTGGTTTTCCTCCTTCATTCTAATACTGTTGTGTCTTACATTAACTTTTAGTATACCATGGTATGTTGAACATTGCATTCTGGAAATAAATCCCACTTGGTCATGGTGCTGTGCTTAGTTGCTCAGTCATGTTTGACTCTGCGATCCCATGGACTGTAGCCCACCAAGCTCCTCTGTCCCCGGGGATTCTCCAGGCAAGAATACTGGAGTGGGTTACCATGTCCTCCTCCATGGGATCTTCCCAACCCAGGGATCAAACCCTCATCTTCCACCTTGCAGGCAGGTTCTTTACCATCTGAGCCACGAGGGAAGCCCAAGAATACTGGAGTGGGTAGCCTATCCCTTCTCCAGGGAATCTTCCTGACCCAGGAATTGAACCAAGGTCTTCTGCATTGCCGGCAGATTCTTTACCAACTGAGCTACAAGGAAGCCTTGGTCATGGTATATAATTCTTTTATTTGGCTGANGAATACTGGAGTGGGTAGCCTATCCCTTCTCCAGGGAATCTTCCTGACCCAGGAATTGAACCAAGGTCTTCTGCATTGCCGGCAGATTCTTTACCAACTGAGCTACAAGGAAGCCTTGGTCATGGTATATAATTCTTTTATTTGGCTGAGTTTGGTTTGCCTATATTTTGTTGAGGATTTTTCCATCTCTGTAAGGACTGTTAAACTCTAGTTTCCTTTTCTTGTAGCGTCTTTGGCTTTGGTATCAAGGTAATGCTGGCTTTGTAGAATGAGTTAGGAAATGTTCCATCTCTAGTTGTTAAACTGAAAAGTTTTAACATTAATTCTTCCTTAAGTGTTTGGTAAAATTTATTGTGAACCCATTAGATCTAGGGCTTTTATTTTTGGGAAAGTTTTTGATTATTGATCTAGTTTCCTATTTCAGTTTTCTTCAGTGACTTCACGATTTAGTCTTGTTAGGTCTTATATGTCTAGAAATTTGCCCATTTTATCTAGGTTATTAAGTTTATTAGAATGTAATTTTTCATAATACTCTTATAATTCTTTTTTTTTTCCTGTTGAATTGGTTGTAATGTCTTCTGTTTCATTTCAAATTTTAGTATTTTGAGTCCTTTCTTTTTTTCTTAGTTTCTTTTTTTTACCCTTAGTCGATCTATTTGTCAATTTTGGTGATGTGTTCAAAGAACCAATTTTTTGTTTCATTGATTTTCTTACTATTTTTATATTCTCTATTTTTTTTGCTCTTTGCTTTAATAATGATTATTTCCATCCTTCCGCCAGCTTTGGGTTTAGTTTGTTTGANTTTTGGTGATGTGTTCAAAGAACCAATTTTTTGTTTCATTGATTTTCTTACTATTTTTATATTCTCTATTTTTTTTGCTCTTTGCTTTAATAATGATTATTTCCATCCTTCCGCCAGCTTTGGGTTTAGTTTGTTTGATCTTTTTACATTTAAAATAGTTACTGATTAGGAAGGACTTCTGTCACTTTGCTCATTAGTTTCTATATGTTTTACAACTTTTTTTTTATCCCTCATTTCCTTTATTACTGTTTTCTTTGTTAATTGACTTTTTTGATTTTGGGGGCGGGGTTGGTATTATTCTTGTGTATTCTATAGCTGTTTTCTTTGTGGTTATCATGGATGTTACATTTAACATCCTAATGTTATGACACTCTAATGTGAATTTATACTAGCTTAATTTCAATAACAAACAAAAGCTGTTCCTTTAGCTCTGTCTGTGCCCCTTTTAATTGATGTTCACAAATTATACATTGGCTGCCCCAAAGCACAAAATAATTCTTTTTAGTGTGTTCGTCACAAGTTAAGTAGAAAACAAAATTTGGAATTATAAACCAAATTTATAATAACACTAGTTTTTAGATGAATAATGATCTTTTGATGGAACTATTTATTAAATCATGTTGAAAAAAAATGTAGTTACTGACCATTAAAAATACCACTAGCTTTTGTAATTGCTCATGTATTTACCTTTGTTGAGATCTTTATTTCTTCATATGGCTTCTTGTTACTGTGTGGTGGTCCTTCATTTCACCTTGCAGGACTTCCTTTAGCGTTTTTCATGGGGCAAGTTTAGTGGTAATGAACTTCCTTGGCTTTGCTTTACATGGAAATGTCTTGGCTTCATCCCCACTTTTTAAAAAACTTACACTTTTTTATTGGTATATAGCTGGTTAATAAACACTGTTGTGATAGTTTCAGGTGAATAGCAAAGGGACTCAGCCATAAATGCACATATACCCATTCTCCCTCACACTCCTCCCTTCGCATCCAGGCTGCCACATAACATTGAGCAGAGTTTCATGTGATGTATAGTGAAGTCCTTATTGTTTATCCATTTTAAATACTGCAGTGTGTACATGTCCATCCCAGACTCCTTAGGTATCCCATCTGCCTATCCTTTCCCCCTAGCAACTATAATTTCATTCTTTAAGTCTATGAGTCTCTTTTTATTTTGTAAGTAAGTTCACTTGTATCATTTCTTTTTAGATTCTACCTTTAAGGGATATCATTTGATATTTCTCCTTCTCTGACTTAACTTCACTCAGTATGACATTCTCTAAGTCTATCTGTGTTGCTGCAAATGGCATTATTTCATTCTTTTTTAATGACAGAATAATATTCCATTGTATTTATGCACCACCTGTTTATCTGCTCCTCTGTCAATAGACATTTAGGTTGCTTCCATGTTTTGGCTATTGCAAACAGTGCTGCAGTGAACATTGGGTTACATGTATTATTTTGGATCTTGTTTTTCTCTGGATATATGCCCAAGAGTGGGATTTCAAGGTCATATGGTAGCTCTGGTTTTAGTTTTTTAAGGAATTCCCCTACTGTTCTCCACAGTGGCTGTACCAATTTGCATTCCCACCAACAGTGTAGGAGGGTTTCCTTCTTCTCTCCACACCCTCTCCAGCGTTTGTTGTTTGTGGAATTTTTGATGATAGTCATTCTGGCTTTCACCCCCACTTTTGAAGGACAGTTTTGCAGGGGATAAGATTCTTGGTTGACAGCTTTTTCCTTTCAAGATGTTGAATATATCAACCCATTGTCTTCTGGCTTCTAAGTTTTTGATGAGAAGTCTGCAGGTCTACTGGGGATCCTTTGTATGTGATGATTTGCTTCTCTCTTGGTGCTTCTTAGAATCTTTGCCTTTGGCCTTGAAATTTTGATTATAACAAATCAAGTTATAGCAATAATTGTTATAATCAAATTATAACAATTTTGATTATTATGTCTCACTGTGAGTCTTCTTGAGTTCATCTTGCATGGAGTTCTTGAATTTCTTGGATGTCTATATTCATGTTTGTCATCAAATTTGGGACATTTGCAGCCATTTCCCCCCAGTATTCTTTGCTACTTTAAGTCTTTTCTAAGATTCCTAAGTGTGTATGTTGGCCTGCATAATGGTATTCCACAGGGTCCTTAGACTCTGCTCCTTTGTTTTCAGTCTTTTTGCTTTCTGTTCCTCTGACACAATTTCCTTTGTCCTATCTTCAAGTTTGTTGATTTTTTTCATCTTTCTGCTCAAATCTGCCTTGAAAAACTCAAGTGAATTTTTATTTCAGTTATTATACCTTTCAACTCCAGAATATTTTTTGATTCTTTTTAAGTTTTTTTTTTCTTTAAATCTCTCTTGAGTTTTCTCTTTTGTTCTTTTTCTTGACCTTATCAAATTTTCCTTTAGTTCTTTGAACATCTTTAAAGTGGATGTTTTGAAGTCTTGTTTGAGTTGACCTGCTATATCAGTTCTGTTACAGGGACAGTGTCTTTGATTTTAATGTTTTCTATTTGAATGGGTCATGCTTTCTTGTTTCTTTATACGCTTTGTGATTTTTCTTGTTGAAAACTGGGCATTTAAAACTAGTAATATGGCAACTCTGGAAATAGATTCTTTTCCCTTCCCAGGGTTTGATGTCTATGTTATTGTGTTTGGGGTCTGTGTTAAGGATCAGCCTGAAGTATAAATTTTAAGATCTCTAGGTCTTTTATGAGCCTTTCCCTGGGTATGTGCAGTGACTTTGGGATTTTCTCTGTATATGTAGTTGTTTTGAATGTTGTAGTCATTAATGTCTATCTTCTAAAAGGGGAAAAAGAAAACAGTGAAGGGGCAGCCCTTGAAATTTCCTGGATGTCATTTTAGCTGGTGGGAGAGGGGCTTTGAACAGTTGGCTGGTGAGGGTGCAATGGCATTGGCTACCCACCTTTTTGTACCTGTTAATCAGAAGCAGTCAGAGCACAGATCCCTGATATTTGGAGGTCCTTTTCCCCACCTGGACTCTCACGGCTAGGAGCATATGCTGGTGACTGGGGAGTGGGATGGGGCATGGACAGCTATTGTGGAAAGAGCTGAAATTGATGGAAAGGAGCCACAGTTTATTGTTGAAGCATCCTGTAGAAGTTGCAAGCATGGATATAAACTCCTTTGCCCTTTTTTAAAATTTTATTTATTAAATTTTTATTGTGCTGGGTCTTTGTTGCTACTCACAGGCTTTCTCTAGCTGTGGTGAGCAGGGACTACTCTCTAGTTGTGGTTTGTGGGCTCCTCGTTGTGGTGACTTCTCTTGTTGCGGAGCACGGGCTCTGGGTGCGTGGGGTCAGTAGTTGTGACACCTGGGCTTAATTGCCCTGTGGTATGTGGGATCTTCCTGGACCAGGCATTGAACTGGGGTCCCCTGCATTGCTAGGCAGATTCTTGACCACTGGGCTACCAGGGGAGCCCCCTTTTCTTTCTTTATTTCTTGAAAATGCTTGTCCACTGTTACATTACTTTGTGTGTTGCTTGTTAAGTCTGATTACAAACTAATTCTCTAATTTGTTTTGATATTTTAATTATTTTTAAATGAAAGAGATGAATATTTTTAATGATAAAAGGTACAATTCACAAAGATAGACATCATAAACCATTAGACACCTAACAACAAAGAAACAAAGATACATAAAGCAAAAATCAGAACAGATCTAAGGGAAAAGAAAAATACAATCATAGTGACACATATTAACATTTCTCTGAGTATTTTATCAAGTGCAAAAAAAAGAACAGGAACATCTTGAGTAATTTCATTAATAATCATAGTAGGTTTCTATTCATATTAATAATTTGTTTGATCTTTTTATAAGAAGGCCCTGAAGGTTGTTTTTCTTTATCATTAAATTTAATCTTTCTACTGTGATATGTCTTGGACTTGATTTGGGTCAGTTTTCCAAGATGGTTGGTGGGAGTTCTTTCAGTGTGTTGATTTAGGTCTTTTTTTTTATTTCTGGAAAGTTTTTGTTGGTAGTAATTTTAAAAATTAGTTCATTCTTCCCCAGGAACTTCAAGTATATGTATGTTGTATCTTCTTTTCTATATCAGCACTCAATCTTAGATCCTTTTAACGTCTTTCTTTTAAAATTTCTTTATCTTGTTTGTTTCTTGCATTTCTTCTCCTTACTAAATTTTAATCAATTCTATTATTCCTTGGATACTTTGTACTTAGTTTTTATGTTTGATGTGACTTGATCTTTTCTTTTCCATTGAATGTATTTTTTTGGCATCGAGTAATCCTTATTAAGAACATTTAATTCAGTTTAAAGTGGTATGTTACAGATTTGTTTTTGATTTACGAGAAGAATGTTTCTTAGCTGAAATGTGTGGGTTTGCTGTAATGTATAAAGCTGTGCCAGGTCTTAGTTGTGGCACATGCAGTCTCTGAGGCATGTGGGGTCTTTAGTTGTGGCTCTAATTCCCTGACCAGGGATTGATCCCAGCCCGGCTTCATTGGGAGTGTGGAGTGTTAGCCATTGGACCACCAAGGAAGTCCCTAGATTTGCTTTTTTAAAAAATTCTTACAGTAGCTTTATATGGAATTGGTTTGAATGTCTTTATTTCTTTGCATTTAATTGACCGGTGTCCTAATTTAAAAGCATTCTTCTGTCACTTTAGTGATGTGATGTTTCTTCAGTGAATGTTGTTACTGCTGATCATGGTGGAGTGGAAAAGGGGTTGTTTTTCTTTTCATTTTTGTGAAATCCTGAATTTTACCCCCTTTTGTTTCTTTTTCTTCATTACCCAGGAATGCTGAAAACTGGGTAAAATCTAGTTTTATATATTTAAATAAATGTTTAAATAAATAAACATTTCTTTTTCATTTATGGTTTGGGTCAGGTTACCATTGTTCTCCAGACCCAAAGTCTATATATAGACTTTCTGAAATTATTACTTTAGTGGTGGTTGTTGTTCAGTTGCCTAGTTGTGTCCGGTTCTTTGCAACCCTATCAACTGTGGCACACTAGGTCTTCCTGTCCCTCGCCGTTCCATCTCCTGAAGTTTGCCCAAGTTCATGTTCATTGCATCAGTGATGTCATCCAGCCATCTTATCTTCTGACACCCTCTTCTCCTTCTGCCCTCAATCTTTCCCAACATCAGGAACTTTTTCAGTAAGTTGGCTGTTCTCATCAGATGACCAAAATACTGGAGCTTCAGCTTCAGCATCAGTCCTTCCAACGTGTATTCAGGGTTGTATTTGAGTGGTAGCAAGGAAGAATTATCTTAATATTAATGAACTAACTAGTTCTATAAAAGTTCAACTCCTTTTTCCTCTTAGTTATTTTATCTGTTTTTTTTTCCCGTATCTTTTTTTGTCTGTTTTATATAAATACTTAGAGAACATGTGTTCATGGTTATTGGTTGCTTAAGGATTTACATGCTGTGCATTGTTCAGTCAAGGTCTCAATTGTAACACAGCTGTGGGGAGGTAGTATTTGAGTCTGTCTCCACTGCTTAATTAGTTTGTTATATTTAGCAATGTACATCAACTCTCTGGAGCCACCATGTAAAAATGAGGTCGAGGAGAACATTTACTGACTAGAATTACTAAATGAGATCAACATTGTAAAGCTCTTGAAACATTTAAGTGAATATTTATTGTTTCAAACATTTGACACACTAAAAAAGCCTTCCTTGTAGGTGAAAGGTGAAACCTGTTGGTAACATCCTTGTTTTCTAGGTTGCTGGAGGAGCCAATATAAGTCAGATTTCAGAAGCGCTGAGCTGCTACAGGAATAGATCATGTTTTGTGAAGGAAGCCCTCTATAGGCTCTTCACAGAGACGTTTTCAACGCAAGTAACCATGCCTGCTATTTTAAAGGTAACTACAATTCAGAAATGTAATTTTTATAACTACTTATTACTTGATTCAATTAAAGTTGTTTAAAATTTGGAAAACTCAGCAGTGACCACAGGACTGGAAAAGGTCAGTTTTCATTCCAATCCCAAAGAAAGGCAATGCCAAAGAATGCTCAAACTACCCCACAATTGCACTCATCTCACATGCTAGTAAAGTAATGCTCAAAATTCTCCAAGCCAGGCTTCAGCAGTATGTGAACTGTGACCTTCCAGATATTCAAGCTGGTTTTAGAAAAGGCAGAGGAACCAGAAATCAAATTGCCAACATCCACCGGATCATGGAAAAAGCAAGAGAGTTCCAGAAAAAACATCTATTTCTGCTTTATTGACTATGNCAAATAAGGGGCTCTGGTCTTTCAGTGGTTCATAAACTCAGGGCTCGTTTGTATATCAGCATACTGGTCTCTGAGGAGGGGAGGGATCATTATCCCTATTTGATAGACAAAACAGATCATGTTGTCCCTGAGTGTTGGAGCAGGTATGATATACACTTGGTATAACCGCTTCATTTTAAATTTATTTCTAGGTCTACACAATATGTCTTCTATTAATAGTTAACTTTCTAATGTTAGGTTTTTTGTTTGTTTTGTGGCCATGCCTCATGGCTTGTGGATCTCAGTTCTCCAACCAGGAATTGAACCTGGGCCATGGCAGTGAAAACACAGAATCCTAAACCACTAGTCCACCTGGCAGCTCCCTAATGTTATGTTTTATCACTTTTCAGATTCAAATTTCTTCCTCCTCTTTTGGTGGATTCATCCCATCTTTTTGTCCACTTTGTGTTTTTCTTTATCACATTTCCCTTCCCTAGTAATTCCCTTTCCATTCCATCCCCACCTCCATTTCCTATCCAGGTCCTATCTGAGACCCTGCCTAAATGTGTTCTCTGAATGAAACTTTTGACTTCCATACCAGAAATGATAGCTTGCTGTATGACCACCTTAGGCAGCACTTTATATCTCTTGCGTGGTGCTTTTTTGCCAGTTTCATCTTTTGACATCTTTTACAATGTTATTTGTTTACATACCTTATTTCTTTCAAAAGGCTGTATGTTAAGGAGTAGGATATAAGTGATTCCTGTTTATATCCCCAGTAGTGCTTATCATAATGCTTTGGAGGGACTGTGGCTCGATAAATGATTGTGAAATCACAGGTGAGGAAACAGAGGTCCAGATGAAGGAAGTGAGTTACCTAAAGTTACACAGCAAATTAATGACTACGTTTGGGTTAGAAAGTATTGCTGGTGTCCTAAAAAATAAATGGTGAGGATGGGAATAAACCTGTTACTTTTTGTCCTGATAAGCAAGTATTTTTGATAACACAGAAATCAGACTGTGTAGAGTGCTCATGTTGTCATATGCCACTTACATTCTTCTGCAGCTTGTGGCTGTAGGAATGAGGAATCATCCGCTGGATTTGCCAGTGCAGTTCACAGCCAGTGCTTGTGCCCTCAACCTCACACGCCAGGGCCTGGCCAGAGGCATGCCTGTTCGTCTCTTGTCAGAGGTTACCTGTCTACTTTTCCAGGCTTTGAAAACTTTCCCCCATTACCAGCAGGTAATTCGATTTTAATATTTGAGTGTGCTTCTTACTTGAGGACAAATACATGAAAAATACGTTTTATTTAGTTCTGATTTTTCATCCTGAAAGAGAGAAGGAGGGAGGGGAGGGAGGGAGGGAGAAAAATAAATGCATGATTACTGTAGAAAAAATAAGAAATATAGGTAAGTAATATGGTTTAAAAATTTTGCATTTATCAGAAAACAGTTACCCAGAAACATCTACTGTTAACAGTTTATTACATCCTATAGGCTTTGCAACATGTGTGCAAATTAAATTGAATTGAGTCATAGATCTAAATATAAAAGCTAAGTCATAGGTCTAAATATAAAAGCCATAAAACTAGAAGGAAACATCAGAGTAGGCAACGTTTTCTTAGGATACAAAAAGCACACTTCATAAAAGAAAAATAATATATTAGAATTCATCAAATTAGAAGCTTCTGCTCAAACATGCACAGAGACATTAAAAAATGAAAAGATAATCCAGGACTGAGAAAAATGTCCATTATGACAGAGGACTTTTATCCAGAATGTAAAGGACTATTAAATAGGTAACACAAGATAAACAAACCAATTCTTTAAGAAGGCAGAAGGTTTGAACAGACACTCCGTGACAGCAGATCGTGCAGGTGACAACTGAGCGCTTGAAAAGATGCTCAATACCTTTCCTTGTCAGGGAAGTGCAAGTTAAAAGCACATGTGGGTGCACTGCACACTTAGATGGGCTTCCCAGGTGGCACTAGTGGGAAGGACCCTGCCTACCAATGCAGGAGATGCAAGAGACACGGGTTTAATCCCTGGGTCCGGAAGATCCTCTGGAGTAGAAAATGGCACCCCACTCCAGTATTCTTGCCTGGAAAATTCCATGGACAGAGGTGCCCGGCAGGCTGCAGTCGGACACTACTGATACACATCATGGCCTCACAGCACACCTAGACAACACTACACACCCGCTAGATTGGTTGAAATTTAAAAAGTGCAGTATCAGGTGTTGACAAAAGTGTAGAGAAACTGAAATTCTCATGTGTTGATATTAAGAATGAAAAATGATAAAACCAATCCAACAGTCTGGTAATTTCTTTGAAAGTTAGTGATATACCTTTCATACTACATAGTTATTTCACTTGGAGAAATGAAATTATGTAGCCATATAATGGCATACACAAATGGCCATAATGTCTTTATTCATTATCCCCCAGACTGAAAACTTAATGTCCAGCAACGGTGAATAGATAAACCAATAATGATATATTCACATAAGGAAATACTACTTGGTGATAAAAAGAAGTGAAGTACTGATACATGCCACATGGGTGAATCCCCAAAAAACATTTTATGCTGAACAAAATATGCTAGACATGATAAAATAGGTACCAGATGACTTTATGTGAAATCGTAGAAAAAACTAATCTTTAATGACAGTATGATTTTTCTGGGGTTGAAATTTGCAAGTTAGGAATGGAGTGAAAAGTGTCACAGTGGAACTTTTTGGGGTAATGGAAGTATTTTTATGTTAATTGTGGTGGTGGGTAAAGTTATACTTAATATATATAAATGTGTCAGATTTGATTGAAATGTATACTTAAAGTTAAAATGGGAATCTATTAAAATTACAATAACATGATCTTTCCTCACTTAAATCTGTATTTTTACTTTCTCTTGAAAAATTGGATGATCCTTCTCAATTCAGTCTTCATTCCTACATGGCCATCATTAGTTGGAGCTGATTAACAGCTGCCCCCATAAAAGGGCCTGAATTGTCCAGTTTGCCGTAATTCCTCCCGCTGGCCTCTTGTTTTGCACTCTGCCTTCACTTGTTTATGATACTGCCTAGATCCTGTTGGCGTTTCAGGTTGCTACTCCTGCCTCATACACTATACCGCTGTCATGGCAGTATATGCCACTGGCCTACTCATGGTCTTTCAAAGAGATGTTATAATTTTTTACTCCTATAGCTTTCCTAGAAGTCCTTTTCTCTCTCCTAGTTCAGTTCCTACTAGTCATAGGTAGAAAGTGGAAGCTCTGTCACAGAGTTAGTTATGAAATCTGGTTCAGACATTAGATGGGCCAGGCTTCCAGGAATTGATTTAGATTGACACACAGGCAGGCAGCTTTCCACATAGATCCTTCTAGGGTTCAGGGGGAAGGGAGACTCCCTCTTTGCCAGAAAAGAGATTACTCTTTGGGCAAGGTGAATGTTAAGAGTTTAATAGTAAGATTGATACCAGAAACTAATATAACATTGTAAACCAACTGAACTTTAATAAAAAAATAAGTTTAAAAAACTATAAAAAAAATAGAATATTGAATGAAGAACTTGGAAAGGACCAGGTATATAGCCGGTGTTCAATAAGAAAAGCTTAGAACCTTCCAAAAGCTTAGAACCTTTGTTTAGAATGGGTGTACATTTGCTCACAATTATTTTTCTTTATTCCCTTAAAGTTACAGAAGAATTGTCTTCTCTCCTTAACCAATTCCAGGATTCTTGTGGATGTTCCATTCAACAGGCAAGTATAAAATTGGATGATCTGATTTTTGGGATATTGACCAGTATTACTCTGAGCTTTGTTGTCTTTTCGTTATTAGCCTAGCAGTGGTCTGATTGAGGCTGGGATAAAGCGTTTCGGGAGAATGTTCTCTTCAGAAGTACTGTAGTTATAAATGTTGTCTCTCGAAGTGTGAGTCCATTTCAGAGCAGTGAGTGATAACATGGGTAATAGAGGGTTAAATATCGAATCAGGTTCTAGCTCTTCCATTATCCTTATGCATGTCAGATCTTCTGGATCAAGGATCAAACCTGTGTCTTCTACATTGGCAGGTGGATTCTTTACCACTGAGCCACCAGGGAAGCCTTGCTCTTCTTTTTTGTATACTCTTTTCTTCTCTTTTTGCCAAATACTCTTGGTTTTCATAGCTGAGTCTTTATAAGTCCACAAGTATTTTTAAACAGGATTTGCTGGGGAGGCTCAGTGATTTCTTAACTTCTCATGTATAGTTTACAAGGTTTATTGTGAGAAAAATACTGTTTTAGGTTCGATGCTGCCAAGTTTGTTATGAGATGGCTCTGTAAGCCAGAAAGCCCCAAGATGCAGGCCATGGCAGTGAGCATAACCTCCATTCTAGTGCTGCAGGTATGTGGTTGCTAAAGGCAAGGCCTCTCTCCCTAGTCTTAGTGGAGCAGTGATAGAGCTGGAAACATTTCACTTTCTGCTTTTTTGTTTCTAGCTCTCACCTGAGCAAACTGCACAACTCAAAGAGGAGGTTTTCATGGCAGTTAAGGTAGGTTGTCACTTTTAGAACTTTTCAATAAAAGAAACAGTTTAAAAGTCTTATAAAATGAACAATCTGTAGGACCTGCTACCCATAGCTATTCTCTGCTCTTAAATAGCTGTTTCTTCTGGTATTTACCTCCATATTTCTAAATAAAATGCTTATAACTGCAGCTTTTTTTTTTTTGTTTTGACTGTGCTGTCTTTGTTGCCCTGTAAGCATTCTCTAGTTGCGGCATGTGGGGGCTTTTCTTGTTATGGAGCTCAGCCTCAGGAGTTGTGGCATTTGGGCTCTAGAGCACTTGGGTTCTCTAGTTGCAGTGTGCGGGCTTAGTTGTTCTGTGGCATGTGAGATCTTAGTGTATTCACACCTCTCCACCACCGCCAGAGATTGAATCCATGTCCCCTGCATTGGAAGGTGGATTCTTAAGCACTGTACCACCAAGGAAGTACTACAGTTTGTTGATTTATCAATTTTAGATGTTACCTCCTGATTCTGCTGCTATCAGTTCAGTTCAGTTCGGTCGCTCAGTCGTGTCCAACTCTTTGTGACCCCATGGACTGCAGCATGCCAGGCTCCCTGTCCATCACCAACACCTGGAGCTTACTCATGTCCATCGAGTCAGTGATTCTATCCAACCATCTCATCCTCTCTCACCCCCTTCTCTTCCTGCCTTCCATCTTTCCCAGCATCAGCATCTTTTCCAATGAGTCAGTTCTTCGCATCAGGTGGCCAAAGTATTAGAGTTTCAGCTTCAGCATTAGTCCTTCCAATGCATATTCAGGACTGATTTCCTTTTGGATTCACTGGTTTCATCTCCTTGCAGTCCAAGGGACTCTCAAGAGTGTTCTCCAACACCACAGTTCAAAAGCATCAATTCTTTAAGGTTAGTTGTTGCAGACTTCTTGGTGTCAGATCCTTTGTTCTTGAGGTCAGGTCATGATGAGGTAGCGAAGTTTCTGTAAATCTCCACCAACAAATGTTACTCTGTTTTACAAGAAAGGGCAGGGTCCCTAGGCAAAAATTTCACCCTCCAAGATCCAAGTCCTAGCTAGGAGGTGGGGCTCCCTGCAGGGGTCAGTTACCCTGCCACAAAGCATTATCCAGCACCCAGTCTGGGTTCTCTTGCCAGTGTCCAGGCCTGGCTGAAAAGGTGCATCTCAGTTGGCATCTCCCTCAGGGCCAGGTCTCCAGACCCTGCCTAGTTGTCATCTCTTAGGGAGCCAGGTGCTCTGGACCCAGCCCTTCCTCAGGCTCCCTAGGCTGCCCAAGTGGTAGGGACTAGGTCACACAAACTGCATCCTATACAGATTGCCACTGCTTTTAGATCACAGAGGCAGGGATGGGGGAGAGGGCCATCACTACCTCAGGGCCTGGCTCTGCCAGTGTGTGGCCTTGGCAAGGGTTCTGGGTCTCTGTAGGACACAGGCCTCAGCCTGTTCTCTGGGCCCCCCAGTGATCCATGGCTAGGTGAGCTGGAGGCTCCAGGGAGGAGGCAGAGATCCACCTCTTAGCTCACTCTGCACAGGACGACCACCACTCTGCCTACCATTGGTTGAACGGTCGCTCATTGGCAGTTGCTTGCTTGTAGGAGGGGCCTATTGCCCTGCCAACCAGTAACTGAACAGGATCACTAATGGTCACTCACTGACGTTGCTGAGTTTAGGGAGGGGCCCACTTCACCACCAACCCATGCCTGAGCAACCATTAATAGTCTTTTGGTAACCATTTTGGAAATGGCAACCCACTCCAGTATTCTTGCTTAGAAAACATCATGGACAGAGGAGCCTGGAGGGTCCATGGGGTCACACAGGGTCGGACACGACTCATGACTGAACAACCACCACCATAGTCTGGTAAGGGGGAAAGTGGGGGCTAATGGCTGCAGCACTGGCTGCATGCTAAGGGCTGTGCACAGCCATGCTGTATTACACTTTTGGTTCTTGCAGCTTTATTTTGTGAATTCTCTAGATACATTGTCTCTGGCTGTATAAAATATTGGAGGTGGAATTATAACAGAGCGCTGCCAAGCACAGATCTTAGCACGTGGCCATCACTGTGTACTATTACTGTACACCCTGTTACCAGCCATTGATTGGTGCTGCAGTGGGCCCTCCCACAAGCGGCCAACTGTCAATGAGTGACCATTAGTGGTCCTGCTCAACCATTGGTTGGCACCAGGCCCTTCCCACAAGCAACCAACTGTCAATGAGTGACTGTTAACAGGCCCATTCAGCAGTCAGTGGAGTGGGGCTAGGTCCCACAAACTGCATCCTATACAGATTACCACTTGTATTAGATCACAGAGGCAGGGATGGGGGAGAGTGGTCATCAGGGAGAGTGAGGTAAAAGGTGGATTGGGGTCTTCTCCCTGGGGACCTTCAGCTTACCTGGCCTTGGGCCCTTGGGTGAGCTGGGAGGCTCAGGGAACAGGCTGGGGGCTGTATCCTGCAGGGCCCCAGAACCCTCGCCAAGGCCACCCACTTGGCTTGGCCCAGGCCTTAAGGCAGCAGTGAACCTCTCCCCTGCCTCTACCTCTTGACCTAGTAGCGGTGGCAGTCAGCATAGGATGCAGTTGGTGGGACCTGGCCCCCACCATACAGGTGGCCTGGGGAGCCTGAAGGCCAGGTGGGTGCCTGGCTCCTCAGCGATGATGGTGGGACAGGGTCTGGGTACAGGGCCCTGAGGGAGTTGCCAACTGAGATCTGCTTCTTCAGCCAGGATCTGGACCTCAAAGGGTGAAATTTTTGCTTAGGGACCTAGCCCTTTCTTGTCAGGACAGAGAAGAATAATTGTTGGTGGAGATTTACAGAAACACCTTACCTCACCATGACCTGACTTCAAGAACAAAGGGTCTAATACTAGGTCCTTTGTGGAAATGGCTGTCTCTTTCCTTTTACATGATAGTCTAGCATGTTTGAAAGAAAGCATGAATACTAGCTTAACTTTGATCTAGAAATATTCTAATATGAAGTGATATGTTGGAATCTGTTAAAGTAGTTTTTTCAAGCTGTTAGGACATATGATTATAATACTAGTGTTATCCTCTAGCCATACTAACCTGCTCAGTGGCATAGAACAGATGTTTTTTCCTCTAGAATATCTCCCTGCTCCCTTCGCCCCATTCCTTGCATCCTCATTCCTTGCTTAGCTGCCTTTTACCTTTCTCTGTGTTACTGAGTGTAAGCACAAGCTTATTCTGTTTGTCACACAGCAGGCAAATCAGGAGATGAGTTGATGGAACAGGAAATAATTATTTTAATCAGATAACTAGCAGACCAAGAAGACGGCAAACTAGTGTCTCAGAAACCATCTCACCTCAGGGACTCCCTTGGTGGTCCAGTGGTTAAGAATCTGCCTTGCAATGCAGAGGAAGTGGGTTCAATCCTTGCTCGGGGAACTAAGATCCCACATGCTGTGGAGCAACTAAGCCAGCATACAGCAATCACCGAGGCCTGACGCTACTTAGAAGGTCCTTGTGCCTCAAAGAGCCCTCATGGTGTAACAAAGGTCCTGAATGCTGCAACTAAGACTTGATATTGCCAAAGAAATAACTATTAAGAAAATTATTTTTAAAAGAACCAAGCCCATCTTACCCAATCGTAACTGAGATAAGATTTGGACTCCTTTTACATACAGGAGGGGAGAGGGGCTCACTTGGCACTGACCGGTGGCTGAGCAGGGTCACTGATGGTCGCATGTTGACAGTTGCTCTCTTCAGGAGGGGGCCCACGTTGTGCCCACTGACGGCTGAGCAGGGCTGCTGTAGCTTGCACCTGCCTTGCTGCCACCACACTCTTGAGCAGAACAGTGCGACCTCAGAAAGCGGCCAGGCCTGAGGTGCTGCCAGGTCACCCCAGCATGTTGTAGCTGTGGGTGGGGCGAAGCACAAGGCACACAGCAGTGGAGACCACAGTGGCTACCTGGAGGCAGCTGACACGCCCTCCCTGGGGTTGCTGTCTGAGCAGGGGCGCTGTGGGTTCAGCCCATACTGACTCCACTGGGCAGCTCGTGACTGATGAGGTGGCCTAGGTGCGAGTGTCCCCGGAGTGGAGCTCTAGCCTGCCCACCTGTGCAGTGGGTAGGCGGCGGGCATGGACCAGTGGGGTCTGTGTCGCTGCGTGCAGAGAGCTGCAGTGTGGTGCAGCAGCCCTTCCCTAGACTGCTGGTGCCAGGGATGGGGAGGGAAGGGCCCATCACACTTTGGGAAGGCTGCTGTTAACATTTGGAGGTTTCTCACACCTTTTCTAAAGAAAATTCTTAGGCTTTTATGTGTTTCCTTCAGAGCACTTAGCAAATCTTAAAATTCTTTTATTTAGTTGAGAAAAACCAATTATCTTTTTCTTTTAATCTGTCTCTCTTACCCGAATATGTGCCTGCCTTCCAAAAGGTGTTGACTACTGTGTTGTTGGCTCTGTATGTGTTTCCTAGTAATTAATACCCATTTTTCCAGTTTAAAAAAAAAACAAACAACAAAAGGTGTTGACTAGATACTCTTAATACATGAATAATGGAATAGCTAATATGTACTTGATTATGAGGTTTATTAACAAGCATGACAAACTAGATTAAGTGATTATTAAACTTTAATGTTTTTTCTTATGAACCTCACAAAAACCCTAGGAAATAGGTGTAACTCATTTTACAGAGAGAAGGTAGGCACCAAAGCTATTAAGTGGTCAAACTCGGTTTAGAACCTCAGTTTGATTCTAAAGCTTTTCTTAACCATTGCTTTCCTTATATTGGAAACATATGAGTCAGTCACCAGCATATCTAACTCTCTTTTTCTTTTTTAGGAACTTCTAGCAATAGTAAAACAGAAGACTGCTGAGAATCTAGATGACGTCACCCTCTTGTTTACTTTGAAAGCACTTTGGAATCTTACAGAACAGTCTCCAGCTGCTTGTAGGCACTTTATTGAAAATCAAGGATTGGCAATCTTCATCCAAGTCTTGGAGGTGGGAAGACAGGATTGAGGTTGTCTGTAAAGTTATTTTCTTCATGATAAAATAACATGTGTATTCTTTTCACAGACTTTTTCAGAGACAGCAATACAAAGCAAAGTACTTGGTCTTTTGGTAAGGTGAATTGTTTTGAATTAATTGTAACTGATTAAACAATAAGAAGACTAACACTTATGTGTTACCTACTATGTGCTAGGCACTTTTGTAAGCAGTTTACATTAATTTGTTTGATCTTCACACCATCTCTATAAAGTAAATACCATTATATATGAGTCAGCTATTGCTGTAAACAAACTACAGCTTAAAACAGCACCCATTTTATTGACTTGTGAATCTGTGGGTCAGCAGTTTGAACTCAGCTCAGCTGTGCAGTTCTGCTTGTCTCATGTGGTTACTCTTGTCACTGCAGTCGTTGGTGGCTGAGCTAGACCTAGGTGCTCCAGGATGACCTGACTCTCATCTCTGGCAGTTGGTGCAGGCTGTTAGCTGGGCCTTGTGTCTCTGTGAGCTTCCTCACTTGGCGGTTTCAGGGCAGTGGTAGAAAGCAAGTCCACTGGACAAGTGCTGCTTCAACTTCTGCTTGTGTCAGATTTTCTAATGTCCCACTGGTCAGAAGCAGGTTATACAATCTGGGGTGTTTTCCAGCAACCACTTCTCCAGTTCTCTGACACCAGCTGGATGTCCTACAGTTCGATTCAGTTAAGCTCTGTCACTGACTATCAGGCATTAGCATCAGATCCTAAAAAGCTCGGTTCCACAAGTCTGCCTCCACTGTAGTTGCCAGCTGTTAAGTTCAGAGCTACTCCTGCTTCTGACTGACTTTAAGTTGAGGGATTCCACAACCCCTTCCTCAGGTTGGCGATTTGCTAGAACGGCTCACAGAACTTGGGAAGGCACTTTATTTGATATTTTTAAAATATAGATTTATTTGACTATGCTCGGTCTTATTTATGGCATGTGGGATCTTCACTGTGGCATGCAAGACCTTTAGTTGTGGCATTGTGGAGTCTGGTTGTAGTATGCAAACTCTTAGTTACAGCCTGTGGGGTCTAATTTTCTGACCAGGGATCAAAACTGGGCCCCATGCATTGCGAGTGTGGAGTCTTAGCCACGGGACCACCAGGGAAGTCCCAAAGGAAAGATTTTTTTTTTTGCTGTGTCCCCCATGGCATGGAGGAATCTCTGTTTCCCAGTGAGGGATTGAATCACTACTGTCTGCTGTGAAAGTGCAGAGTCCTAACCACTGTGTGTTCGTGCTAAGTCGCTTCAGTCATGTCTGACTCTTTGACCCTATGGACTAGCTTGCCAGACTCCTGTCCATGGAATTCTCCAGGGAAGAATACTGGAGTGGGTTGCTGTGCCCTCCTCCAGGGGATCTTACCAACCCAGGGATTGAACCCACGTCTCTTACTTCTACAATGGCATGCAGGTTCTTTAACCACTGGTGCCCACCTGGGAAGCCCCCCTAACCACTGTACAACCAGGTAAAGTCCCCTGCTATTTTTAATTTATTATAGATGAAACTCAGAAAAAGTCAAATGAAGAGATATGTTGTTTCCAGCAAGAAACTCATTCCTGCAACCACAAGGAAATGAATCCTACCAACAGTCTGAGTGAGCTTGAAAGTAGTCTCCCCACCCCCATCTCACCCATTGGAGCCTCCGGATGTGAGAATGCAGCCCAGCCAGCACTTTGACTGCAGGCTTGTGAAACCCAGCTAAGCAAGGCCCATACAAACTGTGGGAGGAAAAATGGGTGTTGTTTTAAGCCACCAAGTTTGTGTTAAATTTGTTACACAGCATTGAAAACTAATATAGTACGTTTCATTATTACCTCCCTTTCATTGGTAGCGTAACATATAGCAGGCCCCAGGAATGTTAAGCTTTTGGATCAGACCTGGATTTGTAATCTACTCCAACCAGTTGTTAGCGATGTGAAGCTGACAAGTTAGTCTTTCTGAGTGTCAGACTTCTTTGTAGGACTATCAAAGATTAAATGAGATGAGGCAGATAAAAAATGACATAAGATAAGGCAGATAAAAAAGACATTTCAGTCTATCTAAGCACAGTGCCTGGCACTTAGTAAGTGCTTCCTCAATGATTTGTTCTTACTAATCATCTTTGTCATCAAGGGGATGGGTTTGTAGTAGATGTGAGTCTAAATCAGAGGGAGGAGTGGGGACTGAGTGTTCTTTACGTGTATCTTAGCTGAGCAGTAAGAGAGGGAGAGGAACCAGTTCCTGATAGTCTCTACTCCATCTGCCCCATAGAACAATGTAGCTGAAGTCAGAGAACTCTTTTCCAAGCTGATTACTGAAGATGTGGTAAAGCATGTCAGCAGCTTGCTCCATAGCAAGGAATTGGAAGTCAGCTATTTAGCTGCAGGCATCATAGCCCACCTGACATCTGACAAACAGCCCTGGATATCCTGTGACCTCCAGAGGACAGCACTTCTCCAGGATCTGGTATAAGGACTGTTCCTCTTTACAAAATCCAGAGTCATCTCTTCTTGCAGAAAACTTATTTTTCTAGATCATAAGAGTTTTTGAAATATGTGTTAATTGTAGAAAATGGGAAAAATAGAGAAAAATATAAACAAAACATTATAAGTCATCCACACCTTACCACCCAAAGCTAACCTCTATTAACATTTTTTGCATTCTTTCTGATACTTTCCTTTTATAAAATTAAGCATGCAAACAGTTTATGTAGGTTGTTCCACTTCTCTTTCCCACTTTCAGCTCTTTTTAAAACTGTTTCTTCTGGTGTGTACCTTCTTATCTCTAACATATGTTGTTATGCCTTGACTTTGTAGTTTTAGACATCGTCAGTTTATTTCCCACTTTGGAAAATGAAAATTCCCAGTGCACATCCTTTCTTATACTCCAAGTATATGTCTTTCAGTACATTCAAACATATTCTGTCCACGTCAGCTTCTTTCCCAAGCCTCTTTTTGTTCCATCTGTTAGATATATTTTGTATGTCTGTTAGATCCCAGGAAGTTCCTTTACTGTTGTCCTGAAGATTCTCTTTGCTCTCTCATGTTGGATTCCCTGTTTCCTGGATTGTATACCTTCCTGTTCTTTGGTATACTCCCTCATTCTGTTGGGTCATATCCTCCAGTAGCTTCCTAAGAGATGCATGATAAGAATTTGAAACTTTTTATATTTGAAAGACCTTTATTTTACATTCACCTTTAGTTGATCAAATGGCTGGATATAAAACTCAAGTACTGAAATATTTTCCTTTCACATTTCTAGGTCATTGCTCTATTGTCTGTTATTTCTTGGTATCACTGTTGAGAAGTCCTGTGCCATTTTTCTTTGGAAGCTTCAAGATCTTTATTGTTTGGAAATCTCAGTGATGTGCCTTGATAGGAGTTTACTTTCATCTGTTCCATCGGCTACTTACTGCTCTGGAATCTTGTTTTCCTTCAGTCTAGGAGATTTCTTTCTGTCCTTTTCATTCCTCCATCCCTTCTTCCTCTTTTACCTTTACTTCCTTCCTTACTTCTTTCCTCTTTTTCTCCCTGCCTCCCTCCCTTGCTTAATTCTTATTCTCCTGATTGAAAATCATAAGCTTGGTTTCCAACAGTCTAAACACCCATAGAAGGATAGAGTTGAGGGCAGGGGCACCTCAGCATTTAGTATTTAGATTTTTCACTTTAGCCCCCTGTTTTTAGCATGGTACTTCCAACCTCAATTGTTCATAGGGTTGCCCAGTCCAAAAGTTTTTGTAAGGGATGGTAGAGGAGATCTGGTAGTCTTGATTCTTTGGTACTTTCAACCAGTCCTCCTATTTTTAACCCTACCTGTAGTCTCACTTCCTGAAGTGCTTTGTATGCCCAGTTTTTAAGTCTGTTAGGGGTTCTGTTCAGAATGGTTTGTTTCTTTAACCTTCCCCAGTGCTAATCTGTTAAATCACTTACCATTTTTCTTCTGCTTTGTTTCATGTGTGTTTATCTTCTTTTAAACCAGTTGTACTGTTCCGTTCATGCTCAGTCTTCTCTCTTTAAACAGAAGTCCCTTCCTGATGTATTGTTTTCCACATGACTTTCTTCATATTCTACGTATATAATGGCTGTCTAATTAATAGCTGGTTGGTTGAAGTGAAGTCGCTCAGTCGTGTCCGACTCTTTGTGACCCCATAGACTGCAGCCTGCCAGGCTCCTCTGTCCATGGGATTTTCCAGTCAATAGTACTGGAGTGGATTGCCATTTCCTTCTCCAGGGGATCTTCCCAAACCAGGGCCTGAACCTGGGTCTCCCGCATTGTAGACAGACACTTTACCATCTGAGCCACCAGAGAAGTTGGTTGGTTAGGTATACCTAAATTTGAGTAATCCTCGATTTTGAAAACTTATATTGTTTCATATGTATATAATTATAAATGACATGAAATAATACTAGAATCTTGATTTCTCTTTTTGTGTAGTATGCAACCATCCAGAAGTGGCCAAGTTCAAGTTGTAAGATGACAGCTTTGGTCACTTACAGGTAATTTCATGATGGTGTAGTGCTGCTTTTAAAGCTTGTCCTCCGTCTACTCATTCCATAGAGGCCATGGTCTAATAAAATACTAGAATCAAACAGCCTTGTATTCAAATCCGATTTCTTTGTGATATTTGTAAAATCACTTTAAGAAAATCTCTGAGACTTAGTTTTTGTCATCTGTAAAATGAAGCTGGCAGTGTGCAATATTGAGGGTGGAATCAGTTATTGAATGTATAGTGTCTAACACAGAATATAATTTCTTAAATGCTAGTTCCAATTATATGCTCAGCAATACATCTGTCTTAGTGAAGAATTGACTCCGGGGGTGGCTGTAGGGATGTTGAAGATTATTACTATATTCCTGATGTTACCCTGAGTGCTGAAGAGACTTCTTCTTTGTACTTATTTAGATCCTTCAAGGCCTTTTTCCCGCTCCTTGGCAACTTCTCTCAACCAGAGGTTCAGCTCTGGGCGCTATGGGCCATGTATCATGTCTGCAGTAAAAACCGTATGTATTTAAAGATAATGGCTTTTTAGCTATTTTTTTGTATAAGGATTAAGTTCAAGATGGAATTTTGAAAAATTGTTCTCTTATGTCCTGATTTTAACACTTTTTAAGAAGAAACTAAAGAGCTTGTGTTAGTATGAAAAATGCTACAGAATTATAATTTATTTGGGGCTGGATGGTAAGCAGTATAGAAAGTGAAAGTGTGCTCCCGCTCCTGTTCCCCACAGGCAAGCACTGCTCATTAGCTAACTATAACTATCCTTCCGGGTAGTTTTCTGTATATATGCTATAGTTATTATATACTGTACGTGCATATGTTTTTAGACAAAATGGGCTCATTCTGTGCATGGTATCCTATAGTTTTCTCTTTTTCACTGAATATTTTATCATGATACTATCTTTCCTATAAGTAATACATGGATTTGCCTCTTTGTAGTTGTTTGTGGGAGACTGGGGGGCCAGATGTCAGGAGTTGTTTCTCAGGCAAATTAAATGTTTTTCCACATTTGCTGCTTTAAATTCCTCTTGGGCATTCTTGGCTTTTTTTCTTTGCTAAGGATTATTACTAAAATTTTTGCTTGTATTATAAAAGAATTATAGACTTTAATTCTGTATACAAGAATTAAAGAATTTGTATTATAAAAAGGATTATAGACTATAATTTTGTGCTGAAAAATCTTAAAGGTATAACTTTTAGAATTAATGAAATGTTAAACTATCAAAAGCATAAACTATCTTAAAGTAGCTTTAACAAGTATTGGGTCTATGTGCAAAGAACTCTAGGAAATAATTTATAGACTGAAATAATTATGGACATATTATACTCCTCAGTTCTTTTGTATTCACATATATAATACAGTTCAAGTGAATGACTACAGTAAGTGGTGAGGAATCTGAAGATTATTCTAAAGCTGAAGTGGCAGAATAATTAGGAAAGAACTGAGAGAAAAATGGTTTTTAAGAGCTTGCCCTAACATTTCTCTCTATTTTTGGTGACACCCAGAGCATGTGAGATCTTAATTCCCCCAGGAGGTATTGAGCCTGGGCTCCTACAGTGGAATCTTAGAGTCCTAACCAGTGGACCACCAGGGGAAAAAAAAACAAACACACACTCTATATATTCAGGAAAGATGCATATGTCTGGTGATTGAGAGAAGAGACCCCAGAACCAGACTATTTGAACTTTACTCCCTGTTTCTCCATTTACTAACTGTGGGAGCTTGAGCAAGTTACTTAGCCTTTCTGTGCCCCAGTTTCCTCATCTGTAAAATGGGGATCCGAGTACCTGTTTTATAGGACTGTTATGAGAATTAAATGAGTTAACATTTGCAAAGCATTTAAACATTGCTTGGCTTATAGTATTAGCATAGTATTAGTACAAGCATATAGGCAGTGGCAACCCACAGTACTCTTGCTTGGAAAATCCCATAGGCGGAGGAGCCTGGTGGGCTGCAATCGAGGGGGTTGCTAAGAGTCGGACACGACTGAGCGACTTCCCTTTCACGCATTGGAGAAGGAAATGGCAACCCACTCCAGTGTTCTTCCTGGAGAATCCCAGGGACGGGGGAGCCTGGTGGGCTGCCGTCTATGGGGTCGCACAGAGTCCGGCATGACTGAAGTGACTTAGCAGCAGCAGCAGCAGCAGTACACTTTGCGCGTATAGTCTGCAGAGCTGAGTCAAAATGTTATGAATGTTTATAATTTTGGTGGATATTGCTAAACTGTCTTCCAGAGAGTTGATTACCAGTTTGCATTCCCAGCAGCAATATATGAAAGCTTGTAATTTCCTTTTATTGTTGGAAAACTTTCAGTTGAATTTTTGATCTTTGCCAATCTAAGGTGAAAGTGATTCTAACTTGACATTGTAAGTAAGGTTAACTGTCTTTTCTTATATTTGGATTGTCTGTTGGTTTCCTTTGTTTACTTTTTGTTTACTTTTTTTTTTAATCTTTTTCTTTTTATTTGAAGGAACTCTTGCAAATATTTGTTTCCAGTTTATTGTCTTGATTTTATTCATTGTTTTTGCTAGTCATTGTTTTGTTCTATGGCCTCAGATCATAGTTATACCTTACAAAATCGATGAACATTTTTAGAAATTTTCTTTTAAAATATTAACCCTCCAGCTATTCTCTCTATTCCTTTCTTATAACATTTATCAGAAATATCTTATACCTTCTCTCAATCAATCCTACATATCTTGTAACCATTTTAAAAAGTATCCATGTCTTTGTTTCTTTTTATTGCATTCTTGGTTGTCTTAGTTGTGTGTTTTTTTCTTTTTAAGATTTTTATTGATGTGGATGGACCATTTTAAACTCTTTATTGAATTTGTTACAATACTGCTTCTGGTTTTTTTTTTTTTAATGTTTTGTTTTTTTGGGCATGAGGCAAGTGGGATCTTAGCTCCCCAACCAAGGATCAAACCCACAACCCCTGCTTTGGAAGGCAAAGTCTTAACCACCAGTCACCAGGGAAGTCCTTTAGATGTGTTTTGGATCGTGGTTTCTGTGTCTAATTGACTATTTCACTGATAAAGAGAATCCTTTTCACACTGAGTTGTGGACATATCCCTTTAGTACAGTTTTGTATTTGCTTCTGTCAAGTGTTCTGGAGGTTTTCCTGGGATTGGTGTAATCCTTATATTAATTTCTCAGCTCAAGGATTCCAAGAACATTTAGGCTAGTATAAATTCAAACCCTGTTCCAACTTGGGACTCAGGAAAGACTTCTCCCCAGAACCCAGGCCAAGATAGATGTTTCATTGTCTTATCCCTTGTCTTGTCTGGCCTTTTGAGGGGCCAAATGTATGCATTGTTTTTGCTTCTGACTTCCCAAAGTTAAAATTGAAATTCCTAGATTACTGAAACTGACAGTCCCTTTCTACTCCAGAAAAGTTACAGGTGAGGTTACATGAGCTTTAAGTGCTGTTTTTTTTGCTCTTTGTGTCTGACTCCTTGACAGTTCCTTTACTTTGTACGCTCAGCCATGAATTTTAAAATTTTCAATTATATTTTATCCAGCCTCTGGTATTTTTAGGTTGTCTACCTCAGCAGAAATTTTTATTATTTTTGTAATAAAAGAAGTTCTTATCCTTTTAGCTAGAGATATTTGAAGCATAGAGTTGTGGAAATAAACTTAATAAAATAATCATCCATTATCAAATTGCATAAGCCAAGCATTATTGACATCTTTAAAATGATGAATGTGGTAATTGGGAATATTTGAAACACCAACTTGAACATTTCCTTGCTTGATTTTCTTTCAGCCAGCAAATACTGCAAAATGTTAGTTGAAGAAGAAGGATTGCAGCTTTTGTGTGACATCCGGGAGCACAGTGAGGCAGACCCCCAAGCACAGCAGATTGCAGCCTCCATTGTAGATGACTTCAAAATGCATTTTATGAATTACCAGAGACCCTCTCTCTGTTGAAGGCCCTTCTTAACCTCAGGGCCTTAGAGGTGCTGCGTCTTCAGTATCAGGCCTTCTGCTATATCAGCAATCAAGTGTTGGATTGAAACAAGTTGTTGTTGGAGTTTGTGAGCTGACCGCCTTGTTGGCCTTTTGGGGAATGATTTTCTGTAGGTTATAAGAAGTTTGGATTTGTGTGATAGCCATAATCTCAAATTAAGTTGGAATCATTCTTGGAATACCTTTTCAGGAGATTTGAAAAATCAAGCCCTGGACTTTGTGGGAAGACCTGTAAGCTTTTGTTAGAATAGTTAATTTTCTCTAGCCCTGAACAATTTCTTAACGGTATTTGTCAGAGGAAAGAAAAAAAGAAATACCTATGGGGGACCTCTATATTTACGTTAAACTTCATGGTTGAAAGAATCTCCTGAATTGTTATTCCTGGCTATATGAGGCCTTTGGAAAAGAAATACAGGAAAGAGTTCTAGGAAACATGTGTGTTTAAATGTATTGTTTGGAAGGCAGAACCTCTATTGGAGGGAAGGGAAAAATTTTTCTTAATACGTACCAAATTACCTTCCACTTGTTGGGTGGAGGAAAGAGAAACACATTTTTATGATTTTGGGGTAGTCTACCTTTGACCTTTTTTCCTCCAACTTTACACGTTAGACTGAATGAGCATCGCAACACTGTGGGTAATTGGTGCTGGTGGGGCCTGGTCACAGGACTGAGAGGTGATCAGATGAAGGATTATGTAGCGAGTATAAATCTCAGTCCCTCGGATTTTTAATTTGAGTGGGACTGTGACCAAAACAGAGGAAGGACTGTGCCAAAGATTTAAAAAGGTGCTCTTACCTAACTTGGATGAGAAAAATAACGAGCTTTTCTGAGAACCAACCTCAACCCCAGTATAAGCTATGAGAGGCTTTTGTTTGTGTCCTCTGCAAACGTGCTCTATGGAATAAAGTCCTTCCTCACCTTATTACTGGCAATCAATGAAACATGTTATGCCATTCATCTAAATTTTTCAAAGAAACAAAATTTTTTTTAATTGGTAGCTTATTTTAGGACTAGAGTTTTATACTGTAAGCTGGCCAGGTTCTTAACTGGAATGCCTCATATCATCTTTTGAAATCAAATGAGGTTTATTTTTATTCTAAATTGTTTCTTCAAACTATTGGTCACTGGTGTCCCACTGGATAAGGGGAATTTGTGACCTGCTTCCTTCAACAGCCCTGAAACTCCACAGATTTTCTCATTCACTCTTCTGCATGATTCTAAAAGTATGTCTTAGTTTCCTGACCTGGGTTCCATATGTCAGAACATGCTGTTACCAGATACTAGTTTGGGCTGATGTGAGGAGGATGAGTGGGAAATAGTGCCTGTTGAGGTCCATTTCAGCACTGGGCACCTCTGTACGTTTTCTCTGATTTTCACCAGTCCTCTGGGATAGTTTTATTCTCCCCACTTAACAGATAAGAAGAAGGAAGTACAGCAAGATGGTTACTTTCCTAAGTAGACAAATACTGCTCATGTGGTTGGTGCTGATTCCTAAGACTTGGGTTCTTGTCTTACTTTTCCTTCCAGGAAATCAGTACAGCTTTCAGGCACATTTATTGATAAAAGCAAGTCAACAGTGTTACTGGTCTGTGTCCATGCCCATGCCCATGGTTCAGTAACTCCTGAGCCTGCCCAGGCACAGGCTTAGGAAGCTCAGATCAGTTAAAAAATGACCGCATGGCTGTCTCTTGCCCTGCCTTGGTATAGGAGGAGGGCTGCTGAGGATAGTATGCACATGTGTATATCAGCCCCTCTTTATTTCAGAGTGCCATCATCTTGCTCACTTTTTTGCTTGTGCTATTCCCCTCAGTTTTCCTCTTCTTTGCCTCCATTGCCTGTTCGATCCTTCAGCCTTCAACTGCAGTATTACCTGTCCATTTCTTAATCTTCCATGTTGTCCACCTGAGTTAATTGTTCCCTTCTCAGGGCTCCTGAAAGTTACTAAATGTACCAGCAGAGATTTGCCTGCCACCCTACAGTTTACAAAAGGTTTTCATGGCAGTGATTTCATCTGATTCTTAAAAGAACACCATACATTAATCATAACTCATAACAGGTTCATTACAGTTGAGGAGGCTGAGGCAAACAGTGAGTAACTGGCAGAGAGCTGAGTCTGTTCAACCACAACCAAGGTTTCCTTATTATCTCTGTTGTACTGAGAAAGAAATGGCTGTTGCAGGGTGGTTCTTAGAGCCTCTTGCCATCTCTGGTGAGCACCTAATAACCGAGACGCAGTGATCAGACTTGAGTGCCAGCACTTTAAAGGCCCAGAGGGGTCTGTTTTATCGTTAGTTTATTGTTCTATTAGGGAGAGACAGGTATGCTCCAAAGCAAACCCGACTCCAGTGATGAGCTCGCCTGGATGAGGAGTGATGAAGGGAGCAGCAGCTGGCACTGTCAGCACCCTAGTACCAGGCACCGTGCCTGTCATTTCCTGTCCGTCATTGTCCTTGTGAGGCAGCTGGAACCCAGAGAGGTGACATGAGGAGGGCAGAGGTGCTGCACTTCTTCCTTCTGGATCCTGCCCTGGAAGGTGTGCGTCCCCCTTGCTTCAGGTTAAATGGAGGTCACTCGCCAGCAAATCTGGGGAGGCGCTTCTCCCTGAAAGCAGCCATGCCTTCCAGCCGATCCCGGGTTGGGATGTTCTGAAACAACATGCAGAGAGTATCAGTTTGCAGGGACAGGTCCATAAACCAGCAAAGACTTGCTCAAGGTTGTTCAGCCCATGGCGAGGCCAGAATCCAAGTCTTTCACTGCCTTTGGACTCTGGTGTTGGGTCATGCAAACCTGTGGGCCTTGGCGGCTCCTTGGTCTCCTCACACCAGCCTGATTTTGTGCACAGTGTACGTCCCTCAGAGCTCACAGTCTCATTCAGCAGTCTGAAATGAGGCTGCTTGGTAGAAAACAAAGACTAGGCTTTGTGTTAAGAGCTCTGGCTTTGAATCCTGGTATGCAGTTGGTTTACATCAGGTTCTACAAGTTCCCAAACCCCCGTTTAGGATTTTTTGTTACTTGTTAGCCTGGAGATTGTTTCTGACTCACTAAGGAGTAAGGGGCTAAATGGGTCAGCCACAGTTTATTGTCCCACCATCGAGCATACACAACCTATAGGCAATAATCAAGGCCTTGGCATCCTCCAGCCTGGGCTCTAGGCTGCTACAGCCTGGCCTGTACCAGTAGCCACTGATATAGAGAACTCAGAAGCTGCTATTCACCTGTCAGGTTCCTCTGTGATTCTCTGGGCAGCAAACTAGGGCAGGGTACAGCACCATTAGATGGCTGAGGAAACAGTCCCAGAGAGTGCTCTGTGGCTCCACTGGGGTCAGTGCAGGCTGACTGAGGAGAGGAGTGCCCCAAAGACTGACTGTGTGGGTTGGGTCATGCACTAATAGTTCCCAAGGACCCCACTCTGGCCTGGCCTCTGCTTACAAGCATGTAGGACTGGCAGCAGACACGTACCTGGGCATAGCATATCCCTTCAATGGCCATCCNGGTGATGAACAGAGAAGCCTGGCGTGCTGCAATTCATGGGGTCGCAAAGAGTCGGACACGACTGAGCGATTGAACTGAGCTTCTCCCACACTCTTCCCTCCTAGGAGGAGTATGAAATTGACCAGCCCTCCCCTACCCAAGGAGCAGACACACGATCTAAGCAAGGTTTGGTGAATTGTAGAAATGGTCATAACTGTTCCCCATGACCTCCCTTGTATCCATACTATTATGCTGTATGAACTTTGCAGCTGATCTCATCAAGAGCTGGAATTTTTTTTCTCCAAGCATTGAATCTGGACTGGCCTTGAGACTTGCTTTCACAAACAGAATGCTGCAGAAGCGACACTGAAAATTCTGAGCATTTCCCTTCAGAGACCTTGAATACATCTAATCCACCCTTGCATTCTCACTCAATTGTGAACTAACTAACTCTTGCCATCCTGATGGAGGATGAGAGCCCATAGTAAGCATAAATAAGCTGTACTGGAGGACGAGCCCTTAACCAACAACAGAGTGAAAGGAAGATGTGACTGTATAAGTGAACCAGGCTAGATCAGCTGGGGCTGATCCACCTCTACAGAGAAGTTCAGTAGAACCCAGTCCAAACCATCAACCTACAAAATCATGAATTGCACACACGTTGTTTTAAGCCATAAAACTTTGGAGTGGCTTGTTACACAGTAAAATCTAGCCAATACATGAGGATGGAAAAGACCCATGGTAAATCCCCGAGAGGGCCCATGCGGATATTTTTAACTATCTCTTGTAGGCTAGCTCCCTATATCTTCTCTGATTCTTGCTCTTTCCAAGCCCAATTCTCTAACATCATCATTGATATCATGAGCTACCTGTATCCTTATGACAAGCTCCTTTGGCTTACATTTGTCAGAGTTCCTATCAATCCCCAAATCTCTAACTTATCCAAAAGCTTTTGTCCAAACTCTTCACTTTGCTGCTGAAAAACTAAGACCAGAGAGGAAATCTAGTTTAAAAAATCATTCCATTCCAAAAAGTGACCAATAAAAGAATAAATCCATTTTCTATTCTTCAATTAAAAAAAATAATTTAAAATGTTGCTCATGCAACTGAGTACACAGAATCTGAAATTCTTACACTCACTGCAGCTTGCTGAAGCAAAAGTTCTGCTAAAGATAGGAAATCTTGTTCAGAACACACTATTACTCTGCCATAATATTCTCTACTCTTTCCATTTCTTCCAAAAAAGAATCCTGGGATTAAGGGCATGAATTTTACAAGTAATCATTTGCTTTCCTTTGTTTAATCAATGGCACATTTAGCAGTTTACCAACCACTGGATTACTCTTAAAATTTTGGCATCACATTAGATCACTCAGATACAATTAAGGGGAAAAAAAAATTCTCTGCTCCTCACCTCCCCAGCAGATTTCTTTTTCCCTTCCAATTTCATAAGAAAGTCCTCAGGAAAAATAGATCCACAAGTATCAAATTAATAGATGAGCTGAGCCTACATTCTTCTTTTCCCATGATGCCTTCTAAATACCAAAAAAAAAAAAAAGACTAGACAGAAGGCGAGACCCATCCATCTACATTCCAAGACACGCTCCAGTTACCCAATCACTGCAGAGGGTTGCCAGGATGCATAGCCCATGCTTTGGACTAGAATCCAACAGTTTTCAATATATTCCGGTTACTGAGTGGATACTGAAGACTCCAACCAGCCACGAAGCAGCCAATGGGCTTTTCTGAAGAATCTGCACAGAGGGCACTGTGGCATCTTAAGTGGCCATGCTTTGAGCCACAGAGTGTGCCTCCAAACAGCTGAGATTACTAAACAAAGCCCTGGAATGCATACACTCTCATTCACTGTTTTCACATTTCTCTGTTTCCAAAACGTTTGGCCACCTTTTTTTTTCCTTTGCCTCAACCCCAAGCCCCCTAGCTCTTTCTTAAGGACAGAGAAAAAATCTAATTCTCATAAACTGAATGGTTTTCAAAATACGTTAAGCATTTAGAGATTTATTAGAAACAGTTTTAGTTCCTCATTAATCTAAAGCAAATTATTATTGATTTACAACAGACGGCTCATCTGATATCCTTTAGACAGTCATAAAAAAATAGTCTGAGCATTAAAAGTGGTTGATGTCTTCCTGGCAATATCAACTAAACTCAGTCAATGACGGCCCTTTCCAACTGGATGAAAAATAGCCCATTCTCAATGTGTGCTCTGCTCACTTTTGCACAAGTGTTCCAAATAACCTGTGCTTTTATATGCATTTATTTTCATATTTTGTTCACTTATTAGAGCTTGAGATACCTCATTCACACCAGAGTGATTTTCAGAGTGAGAAAGAAATACTTGCTAAGACTACCATGTCTTTACACCAGACATGTTTTACTATAGCAAATTTTTACTAAAACTTGTGAGGGTTTTTCCCCCCTTTAAGCAATCTCAATGATAATAAGTTGAAGCCTGCCTTGGACTTGCTGGCTAGGAGTATCAACTCTGTAGTCAAATTGCAAAGTTTGGGTGCTGGCTCTGCTCCTTGAGCAATTTACCTGCTCTTGGTAAACCTCAGTTTTCTCTTCTGCAAAATGGGAATGTCAAGAGCAACTGCATCAAGGGTGAGATTTAGATGAGGTTTATAACTGTTTCATAGTACCAGGCATATAGAGATTTCTCTATTAATATAAGTTATTGGCACAGGATCAAGACTATTAATAGGCAATTATGAGCAGCTTTGTCCATTCCCTGCCTGTTAAAGAAAACTACACTTTGCCTGCTTAATTGCTTCCTTTGGTCCTCCTAGAAGAGCCCAGCTTTGTCAGACTAGAGCAAAGGAAAAACAAAAAGGATGCAGGCCAAGATATGTTCAAGAGATTAAATAAGAGGCCCTGAGGAGAAAGGCAAGGCTGTGGTATACAAGGAGATGCTTTGAACTGTGGTGTTGGAGAAGACTCTTGAGAGTCCCTTGGACAGCAAGGAGATCCAACCAGTCCATCCTAAAGGAGATCAGTCCTAGGTGTTCATTGGAAGGACTGATGTTGAAGCTGAAACTCCAATACATTGGCCACCTGATGAGAAGAGCTGACTCATTTGAAAAGAATCTGATGCTGGGAAAGATTGAAGGCAGGAGGAGAAGGGAATGACAGAGGATGACATGGTTGGATGGCATCACTGACTCAATGGACATAGGTTTGGATGGACTCTGGGAGTTGGTGACGGACAGGGAGGCCTGGCGTGCTGTGGTTCATGGGATCACAAAGAGTCGGACACAACTGAGTGACAATTGAACTGAACTGAATTGATGCTGGGAAAGACTGAAGGAGGAAGGAGAAGGGGACGACAGAGGATGAGATGGTTGGATAGCATCACCNCAGGCATGTAGCTCCCGGTTCTTGTAGGGGCTTAGGCTTCAGAGATCCTTGTAAAATCACTCTTGTGAAGCTAGAATGGAAGCCTTGTTCTGCTCTCAGCTTTTTCTAACCCTGTGAGCTGATATGATGAGACCTGGAGGCCTATTTGGGGTTCCCAGGTGGCACTGGTGGTAAAGAACCTGCATGCCAGTGCAGGAAACGTGAGATGTGGGTTTGATCCTTGTGTGGGGAAGATCCCCTGGAGGAGGGCATGGCAACCCACTCCACTATTCTTGCTTGGAGAATCCCATGGACAGAGAAACCTACTGAGCCACAGTCCAGAGGGTCACAAAGAGTTGGGCACGACTGAAGTGACTTAGCAGGCACGTGGAGGCACATTTGCACACAAGACTCGGCCCAGCACAGTTTCTTACACGTTTAGTTTGGTTGCTGCTGTCCAGAGACACACACACGGCACTTGCTGGACTGGTATCTGGTCTAAAGACCGCGAGTAAATGGCAGAGGGCAGCAGGCACGGGGGAGGCAGCCCCTCCACCTCTTCTCTCCAGGCTGCTGGGGACACTTCAGGAGGCTGTTGGAGTTGGCTGCACGTCACCAAGTTTAGGGAGGGGTCCCTTCTGAAAGCTTTGCTGAGGGCTCCCATGTCACCAAGCAGGGACAGAAATGTACCTCCAACTGAAACTAATCACATATTCATTGCAGGCGAGAAAACGTCTGCTGCAGAAAGAAATGAGTAAGAGCCTTGAGGGATCCTTGAAAGAAGAAGAGGTCCATGGGGAAGAACGAGCAGGCTGAAGCAGGTGGTCCCCTCACTCTCTCTCTCTCTCTCCAGCACCCCTCCCCCGNTAAAACTCTTAGAGGAAAACATAGGCAAAACACTTTCTGACATAAATCACAGCAGGATCCTCTATGACCTTCCTCCCAGAATATTGGAAATAAAAGCAAAAATAAACAAATGGGGCCTAACTAAACTTAAAAGCTTCTGCACAACAAAGGAAACTATAAACAAGGTGAAAAGACAGTCTTCAGAATGGAGGCTAATAATAGCAAATGAAGCAACTGATGACAAAAAAATTAATCTCCAAAATATACAAGCAGCTCATGCAGCTCAATACCAGAAAAATAAATGACCCAATCAAAAAATGGGCCAAAGAACTATGCAGACATTTCTCCAAAGGAGGCATACAGATGGCTAACAAACACATGAAAAGATGCTCAATATCGCTCATTATCAGAGAAATGCAAATCAAGACCACAATGAGGTACCACTTCACACCAGTCAGAATGTCTGCCATCAAAAAGTCTACAAACAATAAATACTGGAGAGGGTGTGGAGAAAAGGGAACCCTGTTACACTGTTGGTGGGAATGCAAACTAGTACATTCACTATGAAAAACAGTGTGGAGATACCTTGAAAAACTGGAAATAGAACTGCCATACGACCCAGCAATCCCACTGCTGGGCATTCACACTGAGGAAATCAGAATTGAAAGAGACACGTGTACCCCAATGTTCATCGCAGCACTGTTTACAATCTCCAGGACATGGAAGCAACCTAGATGTCCATTGGCAGACAAATGGATAAGAAAGCTGTGGTACATATACACAATGGAATATTACTCAGCCATTAAAAAGAACACATTTGAATCAGTTCTAATGAAGTGGATGAAACTGGAGCCTATCATATAGAGTGAAGTAAGTCAGAAAGAAAAACACCAATACAGTATATTAACACATTTTTATGGAATTTAGAAAGATGTCAATGCTGACCCTATATGTGAGACAGCAAAAGAGACACAGATATAAAGAACAAACTTTTGGACTCTGTAGGAGAAGGCAAGGGTGGGATGATTTGAGAGAATAGTATAGAAACATGTATATTACTATATGTGAAATAGATCACCAGTGCAGGTTTGATGCATGAGACAGGGTGCTCAGGGCTGTTGCACTGGGATGACCCTGAGAGATGGGATGGGGAGAGAGGTGGGAGGGGGGTTCAGGATGGGGAACACATGTACACCCATGGCTGATTCACGTCAGTGTATGGCAAAACCACTACAACATTGTAAGGCAATTAGCCTCCAATTAAAATAAATAAATTAATTATTTTTTAAAGAACCTGTTTTCACTTTTTAAAATATCCCAATTTATACAATGAAATTTATGGTCATTCTCTTCTATTGCTGCTGTTGTCACTGCCTATTTTTTTAAATGACAATTGAAGCAATGAAAATTTTATATTATTCTATGTACTCTTAGAAAAGTATTTTTTCATAGATTCTAATAGAAAACAAATTCCTCAGATGATTTAAGCACCTCAAAACTCATTTGGCCCATAAATACCAACTTTTTGGTGAAAATAAGATTTTAGATACTATCTGACCCTAATTTATCCAACAAACCCATGCATACACACAAATGACATCATCAAATGTTCTNCACCCCCAGGCATCGAGGCAGCCTCTGAGTCCCTCCTGCCAGGATGGAGTAGGGATGGTGAATCCTCATGGAATATGGGAGCCCAAAGGAAGCCCTGGCTGGGAGTCAGCCAAGACCTCTCAGGACGAGATTTGGTTAGGCTGGCAGGGGAGAGCCCAGGATGTAGGGCAAAAGAGGGTAGTAGGGAATTATGGTGGATAGAACAAACAGGTAGAGGATGGATGGTGTGTGTTGAGATTACCTGCTCCCGGGAGGAGCCCTCGGGTGGTCTCGATCAGTCCCATGACAGCCGAAGAGGCTGCTTGGACAAAACAGAGTGACATCCACACCTTGTCTTCCAGCTCCAATCCCAGAGGATAAGAGACAGTTTGTGGGCTCTGCTTACCCTTCCAGCCAATTTCTTCCCTCATGGTGTGGCCACAGCCAGGCTCCTCCAGTCACTACCTTTGGAAGAGCCCTAAACTGGAAGTCAGAAGGCCCAGCACTCACCCTACCTCCACAACTCACTGAGCAAACTCTCTTAGCCTTTCTGAGCCTTGTGGATGGGGAAAAAAAATAACGTCTCTTTTACCTGCTTTATAGAGTTGCTAAGGATCAAGTGAGGTCATGGTGCTTGTGAACAAGGAAGGGTTCCTGGATGATACCCAGTACCTATTTGTAAGTTAATGGAGTCTCAGTCTCATGTTAACTCAGATCTGGCCTAGAATGTCAGTGATTCCTGCTTCCACCAGTTTTTCCTCCCAGCTTTTTGTCAGCCTGAAATTTTCCTATATTCGAATCCACATCCTTTTTTCTGAGTTGCACCCTGTGAGAAGCCTTTCATGAATGTCCCACCCTACAGGCTTCTGAATTCCCTCAACACAGTCCCTCCGAACCATGCAGTATAGGAAGGAGGGGTTTACATTGACCCTCCTATCCATCAGACCCTGCAAGTTAGCTCCCCTAAACACAGGCAGGTAGAACCAGAGTGGGTGCTATGACCTGACCTGGTATTTTGATGGCTTCTCTGCTATGTATCACGTGGATATAAAGTCCCTCTATGCCTGGGGCTACATGTTAAAAAAAAAATTATTGGTGGCAGGAGTAGTAATAGCACCATGATAACACTCAGCTCTTCTCTAAAGTAAGTGTTACTCGCTCAGTTGTGTTCGACTCTTTACCATCCTATGAACTTTAGCCCTCCAGGCTTCTCTCGTCTATGGGATTCTCCAAGCAAGAATACTGGAGTGGATTGCCATTTCCTTCTCCAGAGGATCTTCCTGACCCAGGGATCAAACTCAGGTCTCCTGCATTGCAAGCAGATTCTTTACCCTTTGAGCTACAGGGAAGTCTCATATCTTCTCTGATTAGCTCTAAAAAGGGCACACCTAACCACCAAGTCAGCAAAGTTAAAAGCAATCAATTATCTTCATCATCCCTGCCCTCCACATTTCGAAGTTCAATTTCTTTGAGCTACTAATGTAAACCTCTGTGGATTCTGATAGAGCTACTGTAGGGCACTGTTCCTGCCCAGTCATGGTTGTGATTAACTGGGCATGTAACAGATTGCCCTCATGGCTCACCTTTGTTCACAATGTGATCGATAAAGCTGGCTTGGACAGAGCTGGAAGACTGAATAGATACGTTTGTCCCCGACCTTCGCTCTCTATGTTCCTTCTAGTTGTGTCAGCAGTTGCCCTGGGGTTGGTACAAGCAGTCCTGAGCTGAGGGCAGCTGACTCTGAGAAGGGATGAGTCCTGTAGCGGTCAGAAGCCGGGCGCTGGGTGGGGAACCACTACTGCCTGAATTCCCTGGCTCCCACTTTGCCTTTAGTTCTGGGGTTTGTTGGAAAGCTGAGAGCAGTGGCTGACTGCAGAATCCCCAGAATTAGCTTGTTTCATTCACTCTTCCCTCCCACCCTTCCACACCTCTCCCTGTACCCAGTACCTGCCACTCGGAGGTCACAGGCCAGGGCAAGTTCCAGGCCTCCACCCAAGGCAAACCCATCCATAGCTGCGATGGTGGGTGCAGGGAACGCTACTGTGGAGACAAAGGAGGGCTCAGCCTGCGAGGCCCTGGTAGGACCAGGACAGTGTCTCAGGGTAGGAGACGGTCTAGCTGGTTGTTAGATGGCGTCATTGGTCCCAGATTTGGGGAGCTTACCTGGTACCTCAGCCAGGTTATCTTAGCAGTCAGTTTTCCCACTGGGGAAAGTTGCGGGATCAGCTGGGGAATGGGAGTGGGGAGATGGATGGGCAGGGTGATGCGTGGTCAGGCCCACCCTCCTGTGGGCCTCCCCGGGACCTGCCTTTTTGCTCTCCCTTCTCATTCGGTGTGTGGGGGACAGAATTGAATCCAACACGGCTAAGGCAGACGGGCAAACAGGTGATGACGACCCAGGGTGATCAGTGATCTGAGAAAGGATGCGTGGATGATAGGCCAGAGATGGCTTCCTGGAGGAGGAGGCGCTGGTGGTCTTCAAGAATGCATAAACAGTTCAGATGGCCTAAGAGGAATATTCCAGAAAAAGGAACAAGCATTTGTCAAAGCCTGCAAGTAGGCTTGCTGAAAGTTGACTCTGGAATGGCTAGGCTTGCATCCCGAGGGCACAGGGGCTGGGGGTCAGAACTAGCACGGCACTAATGTTGGGTGTCGGCGCCCTTTGGGCCCTCGTGACACCCTCCTCCTCGTAGAATTCCTTGTCCCTGCCCCCTCTCCCCGGGAGAATCATCTCCACAGAGCTCACAACAGAAACCATTCTGTCTTTAGAGTATGGTAGATTGGGTGAGGCTGGGATCAGCAGGACCCCTGAATGCCCTCCTCCTCCCCACTCCAGAACCCTCACCAATCTCAGTCATCAGGCCTCGGAGCCGCTGGACAAAGAGTCCCACTTCTGCCTCACTCATCTGCTCCCGCTCCTTCAGGTCTGCACCTGCAGATGCAAGGGTGATAGCCCTTGGGAAACGACCTGGCACTGAGTCCCAGGCTGTCAAAGGGTCCAGCAACGGCAACCTGAAGAGAAGCAGCCAGAGAGGAAAGGGCAACACCCGGAAAACTCGGTCAGGGAAGCTGGGGAGGGAGGAGGCATTCATAACAGATGCAAAAACAACAAAAAGATAAATTGGATTTCATCAGAATTAAAAACTAAGGCATCAAAAGACACTATCAAGAGAGCAAAGACATCCCATGAATGGAAGGAAATACTGGCAAATCATACATCTGGTAAGGAACTGATATCTAGGATACATAAAGATTTCCTACAACTAAAAACACAAAGGACTTCCCTGGTGGTCAAGTGGTTTAAGACTCCATGCTTCCACTGCAGGGGGCACGGTTTGATCCCTGTTTGGGGAACTAAGATTATGCAAATTGTGCAGATTGGCCAAAAACAAACAAACAAAGGACTTAAATAGACATTTCTCCAAGGAAAATAAGCCAGTGGGATTTCCCAGCTAGTCCAGTGGCTAAGATTGGGCTTCCAATGCAGGTGGCCCAAGTTCAATCCCTAGTTGGGGAACTAGAGCTCTCATGCCAGAACTAAGAGGTGGCATGTCACAATGAAGACTGAAGATCCTGTGTCCCTCAGCTAAGACCCAGTGCAGCCAAATAAACATTTAAAAAAGAAGATAATGCAGTAAGCACTGGAAAATGTGTTCAGCATCATTGGGGAAATGCAAATAAAAACCACAATAGCATACTGCTTTTTACCCATTCAGATGGTGATTATAAACAACAAACAAAAAAAGTGTTGACATTGGAGTAGAGAACTCTGATGTACTGCTGGTAGGAATGTTAAATGATACAGCTGCTGTGAAAAATATTTTGGTGCTTCCTCCAAAAGTTCAAAGTAGGATTACTATGTGTTCCAGCCACTTTACTCCTAAGTATATACCCCAAAGAATTGAAAGCAAGGACTCAAGCAGATACCTGCACACCAGTGTTCATAGCACTATTAATCACAACAGCCGAAATGTGGGAACCACCCAAGTTCATCAACAGATGGATAAAAAAATGTGGAATATATATGTGAAAAGGAATATTATTCACTTTTAAAAAGGACAGAAATTCTGCAATATGCCACAACATGGGTTAACACGAAGTACATGATGCTAAGTGAAATGAGCTAGCCACGAAAGGACAAATGTGAGATTCTACTTGTATTAAATACTTAGAGTAAGCAAATNGTCAGAACAGAAAGAACAGGGATTTGGGGGTCAGAGAGGTCAAGCTCTAACTGAATTCTCACTAGGTGTGTTGCTCTAGGCAAGGAATTTCACCTCTGAGTTCACATCTTTAAAATGGGAATGAGCCCTGTGCTGTGTGCTAAGTCGCTTCAGTCATGTCTGACTCTCTGCGACCTTATGGGCCAGCCTGCCAGGCTCCTCTGTCCATGGGGATTCTCCAGGCAAGAATACCAACCTGGTATTCCAACCTAGAGTGGGTTGCCATTTCCTCCTACAGGGAATTTTCCCATCCCAGGGATCAAACCAGTGTCTCCTGTGTCCACAGGTGGGTTCTTTACCACTAGTGCCACCTGGTAAGACCGAGTCCTGTATTAAAACAACCTAAATATTCCCTAAATGCAGGCTGGTGGGAACCCTGGGTTGGGGTCAAGGAAGAAAACCTACCTGCACAGAATATACCCTTCACTCCACTCCTGAAGATCAGGACACGCACTTGCCGGTCCTCCCGAAGCTGGGCCAGAGCTTCCAGCAGCTGCAGAGGAGACCAAATCAGATAACCTCCCAGCTCACTCCCAGCCCACCGTGGTGCCCGCCCTTACTCACCTGACTGACGAAGACATTCCCCAGGGCATTGCGGGCGCTTGGTCTGTTCATCAGAATCTCAGCAATTCCTGCAGGGGACAGGGCAGCGTCGAGTGAGCCAGCTGCCCTGCTCACTCCTGGGCTGGGGCCTGGGATCTGGGCAGCCTCTACCCTTGATGAGCAGTGTGACCTGGGGCAAGTCACACACACTCAGGCCTCAGTTTTTCCAACCATAAAATCGGGAGAATAACCCTTGCCCTTTCTGCCTCACAGAAGTGGAAGGGCTTGAGAACCTNGGAAATGGCAACCCACTCCAGTGTTCTTGCCTGGAGAATCCAGGGATGGGGGAGCCTGGTGGGCTGCTGCTGTCTATGGGGTTGCACAGAGTCGGACACGACTAAAGCGACTTAGCAGCAGCAGAACAATACAATCTGTGTAAATTAAAACTTGGACACGGTGCTACTTTAAATGCGGGGATGGTGAGAGGGGTTGGACCGGGGGAGAAAGTAAAGACAGGAGAAACTTGCCCAGCTGGTGACACAACAGCAGACAGGGGAATGCCACTGAATGCCAAGTCCAGTCACTGCCCTGCACCCGCCTTCACAAATAACACTACCCCCAAACAGAAACAAAGCAAAATATAACACGACCAAGAAAACCCAACACAAGGCTCAATCTGGGTGTTCTTGCCAGTGACTGCCGTGAACTTTCCCTTGAGTCAGCAGGACTCCACAAGGCAGCTGCAGGGCAGTTGCACAGGAGGGCGCCAAGCACTCCTCCCGCCGCTCCTCTCTCCCTCCCCTCCTTTTTCCCCCCCTCCCCCCTCTTCAGCTCCTCCTCTCCAGGAGGCGGGACACGCTAAGCCAAATTGGAATTGGCTTGGCTCCCCCAGCCCACTGGAACCTTGCCAGGATGCTCAGCCTGGGAGGAAAATCAGGCATTTTAAAGCTGTCGTCGACGGTGGGCTTGCTGGTAGTTAGTTCTAACCTTGAACGAGTCCCTTCTCTTTCCTCACAGCCCCAGGCCACTAAATCTGGGGCTGAGGAGACCAATATTGACGCAGAATCCCTTCACAATTACAGTGGGGGCGGCAGGTAAGGTGGTCACCTACCAAAGGATTTAGGCCAGGGGAGCCTCTACTGNCTCACAGCCCCAGGCCACTAAATCTGGGGCTGAGGAGACCAATATTGATGCAGAATCCCTTCACAATTACAGTGGGGGCGGCAGGTAAGGTGGTCACCTACCAAAGGATTTAGGCCAGGGGAGCCTCTACTGGGATGCAGGAACTTTGGGGTCCAGTCCTCAAACACACTGAGCAACCTGCCTCCCCCTTACTGGTTTTAGGGTAGGAGATAGACGGGCCCCTGGGCCAGACAGCTAATGTTTATCAGTGGAGTAAAATTGAAGTTTCTCACCCAGAGCCACCAAGGACAAAGCTAGTGTCAGTAAATGAGCTCTGCTGGAATAAAGAGGTAAGATGATCACCCCTGAAGTCAAGAAAAATGTCCTTGTCTACACATGTGCAGGAAGGCTTTTTAGGGATCAGAATGGGTGGGGTTGCCACCCCTTAGTAAGCGTGGACACACCCTCATAAGTTTCTGCAGTGGGATCCATCTTAGCAAAAAGTTCTCCAGGCATGTTGGGGAGGTCCTAGGACCAGTCAGGTGTGAAGAAACAAGATAATTTGCCATATATAAACACCCAAAGGCTGTCCTTTATAAGTGATTTAACTCACCTCTTTACTGGCCTCCTCCTCGTTAGAGAGGCCACTGATACCCTTTTTCTCTGGGGGTGTATTTCTGCCTAGCTTTTCTGACTTAAATATAACTGCTCTCTGTTGCTCTCCCATATGTTGTGCTGTGTCTGTAATAAGCTTTGTACCTGTTTTTACAGTCTTTGCCTCCTTGAAACGTTCTTGTTTTCAAATGTCTGCTTTCCTTCTAGCCTCTCCCTGCTGGTGGTCTAGCAGCTAGGATTCCTGGTTTTCATCCAGGCTACCCAGGTTCAGTTTCTGGGTGGGGAACCTAACTTCTCTCAGGACCACTCACTGCTTTCTCTCTCTGAGATCAGTTTCAGTCTGCCTCCCTGCAGTGGGAGTACCGGGCAACAGCACCAGGCATGCCAGGCCTGCCTCTCAGCCAGCCGGAGCTCACCCTAGCCGCCTTCCAGGCTCTCGGCACTTACCCTGGTCTGGACCCTCCAGAGCGCACACCTGGATCTCCCGGGCGGCAGCCCCGGCGTTGGAGGAGCGGCCGCGGGTCTCAAGCGGCCTCGAGGGGCGCGGAAAGCGCATGGTTCTGGTCAGGACGCGCAGCATGGGGCCTACTCGGAACGGGCCTCTCGGCCTCCACCACCGCCTCCCGCTGAAAGCTCGCCGCTCTGCTCCAGGCCTTTACAAAGGGCTCCTCCTATGGGCCGAGAGCACCCCGCGGCTCCCTGAGCCTGCAGGAAACCGGAAGACATGAGTAAGGAGAAAGCCCGGCTCTGCTGTGTGCTTTAGGACAAGGCTGCCAATCTCCTAAGTGCCAAAATTTTCATCTGTAAAGCGCGGGTAATAAAAGTGGCCAAGTGCCAAAGATAAAGAAAGCTGAAAGCTAAAGTAGTGAGAACAGATTTTACTCAGTAATACACTGTTGCAAAAGAGAAATGTCCAGCATGAACTCAACATAGTTCCTAACAGCTCGAAGACACTTCCCTAGGATGACTCCAGCCCCTTTTAAAGTGCCTGCCTGAGAAAACTCAAGACTGCCCAAAGGTCTCGTTCCAGCCAACATCTGAAGGTAGGGCTCCTATCTCCCAGTCTCTGAGGGAGCCTAAGCTTGCAGAAGGGACAGCAAAGCTAGAATAGTCCCATGTGGACTAACCCCGCTCTGCGTATTTTGAAAGTTTTCACTTCCCCGACTGTCCACAGTCCTGGCTCACCCACTTCCTTATTCCTTCTTTCTCCCTGTGAAATTTGTTCTACTGCTTTAAGGGGGGCTGAAGCCCAGTAGAAAACAGGGCTCAGAGGACCCTGGCTAGAGTCTGGTGATAGAATCTTTTTTTTTTTTTTTTTTATTGGAGGCTAATTACTTTACAATATTGTGGTGGTTTTTGCCATACACTCACATGAATCAGCCATGGGTGTACATGTGTTCCGCATCCTGAACCCCCCTCCCTCCTACCTCCCACCCCATCTCTCAGAGTCATCCTAGTGCACCAGCCCTGAGCACCCTGTCTCATGCATTGGACCTGGACTGGCGAGCTATTTCCGTGTGACAATATACATGTTTCAATGCTATTCTCTCAAATCATCCCACCCTCGCCTTCTCCCAGAGTCCAAAAGTCTGTTCTTTACATCTGTGTCTCTTTCACTGTCTCGAATATTGGCTCATTGTTACCATCTTTATAAATTCCATATATATGTGTTAATATACTGTATTGATATTTTTCTTTCTGACTTACTTCACTCTGTATAATAGGCTCCAGTTTCATCCACCTCATTAGAACTGATTCAAATGCATTCTTTTTAATAGCTGAGTAATAGTCCACTGTGTATATGTACCACAGCTTTCTTATTCATTTGTCTGCCAATGGACTTCTAGGTTGCTTCCATGTCCAGGCTACTGTAACAGTGCTGCGATGAACATTGGGGTACATGTGTCTCTTTCAATTCTGGTTTCCTCAGTGTGTATGCCCAGCAGTGGGATTGCTGGGTCATATGGCAGTTCTAGTTACAGTATTTTAAGGAATCTCCTCACTGTTCTCCATAATGGCTATCCTAGTGTGCATTCACACCAACAGTGTAAGAGGGTTCCTTTTTCTCTGCACCCTCTCCAGCATTTATTGTTTGTGGACTTTCTGATAGCAGCCATTCTGACCAGCATGAGATAATACCTCATTGTGGTTTTGATTTGCATTTCTCTGATGATGAGTGATGTTGA
>SJYV01044158.1:208734-223368 GCA_006410875.1 Neotragus pygmaeus
TGGGATTGCTGGGTCATATGGCAGTTCTAGTTACAGTATTTTAAGGAATCTCCTCACTGTTCTCCATAATGGCTATCCTAGTGTGCATTCCCACCAACAGTGTAAGAGGGTTCCTTTTTCTCTGCACCCTCTCCAGCATTTATTGTTTGTGGACTTTCTGATAGCAGCCATTCTGACCAGCATGAGATAATACCTCATTGTGGTTTTGATTTGCATTTCTCTGATAATGAGTGATATTGAACATCTTTTCATGTGTTTGTTAGCAGTTAAACTGTATTATTCATTGATTTGTTATTTCTTTATAGGTTGCATAACCATAACCACTCCCTCATTCTAGAATATTTTCATCACTCTAACAGGAAACACTATCCAGTTGGCAGACATTTTCCATTTCCCCCTTCATCTGGGTCTTGGCATCCACTCCTCTATTTTCTGCCTTTAGAGAATTACCTAGTCTGTGACATATTCATTCACATGAACAGAATAATGCAATATGCAGCCTTTTGTGCCTGGCTTCTTTTAATTATCATGATAATTTCAGAGTTATGGTATGTTATAGCATGTATCAGAACTCCATTCATTTGATGGCTGAATAATATTGCACTGCATGTTTTATTTATTCAATCACCAGTTGATGAACGTTTGAGTCATTTCAACACTTTTTTCTTGTTTTAGTTTATTCCTCATTAAACTTTCTTTATTTTTAATTAAATAATTTAAAATATTACAATTTAATGGGTTTTTTTGGCCCGTTTTTTGATTGGGTCACTTATTTTTCTGGAATTGAGCTACAGGAGTTGCTTGTATATTTTTGAGATTAATTCTTATCAATTGCTTCATTAACTATTATTTTCTGCCATTCTGAGGGCTGTCTTTTCACCTTGCTTATAGTTTCTTTCCTTGTGCAAAAGCTTTTAAGTTTAATTAGATCCTATTTGTTTATTTTTGTTTTTATTTCCATTACTCTGGGAGGTGGGTCATAGAGGATCCTGCTATGATTTACGTCAGAGAGTGTTTTGCCTATGTTTTCCTATAGGGGTTCTATAGTTTCCGGTCTTAACATTTAGATCTTTAATCCATTTTGAGTTTATTTTTGTGTATGATGTTAGAAAGTGTTCTAGTTTCATTCTTTTACAAATGGTTGATCAGTTTTCCCAGCACCACTTGTTAAAGAGATTGTCTTTTTTCCATTGTATATTATTGCCTCCTTTGTCAAAGATAAGGTGTCCATAGGTGCGTGGATTTATCTTTGGGCTTTCTGTTTTGTTCCATTGATCTATATTTCTGTCTTTGTGCCAGTACCATACTGTCTTGATGACTGTAGCTTTGTAGTATAGCCTGAAGTCAGGCAGGTTAATTCCTCCAGTTCCATTCTTCTTTCTCTAGATTGCTTTGGCTATTCAAGGTTTTTTGTATTTCCATACAAATTGTGAAATTATTTGTTCTAGTTCTCTGAAAAATATCATCGGTAGCTTGATAGGGATTGCATTGAATCTATAGATTGCTTTGGGTAGTATACTCATTTTCACTATATTGATTTTTCCAATGCATGACCATGGTATATGTCTCCATCTATTTGTGTCATCTTTGATTTCTTTCATCAGTGTTTTATAGTTCTATATATATAGGTCTTTTGTTTCTTTAGGTAGATTTATTCCTAAGTATTTTATTCTTTTTGTTGCAATGGTGATTGGAATTGTTTCCTTAATTTCTCTTTCTGTATTCTCATTATTAGTGTATAGGAATGCAATGGATTTCTGTGTGTTAACTTTATATCCTGCAACTTTACTATATTCATTGATTAGCTCTAGTAATTTTCTGGTGGAGTCTTTAGGGTTTTCTTTGTAGAGGGTGATGTCATCTGCAAACAGTGAGAGTTTTACTTCTTCTTTTCCAGTCAAGTGGGCCTTAGAAAGCATCACTATGAACAAAGCAAGTACAGGTGATAGAATTCCAGTTGAGCTTTTTCAAATCCTGAAAGATGATGCTGTGAAAGTGCTGCACTCAATATGCCAGCACATTTGGAAAACTCATCAGTGGCCACAGGACTGGAAAAGGTCAGTTTTCATCCCAATCCCNTTTATTTTGGGGGGCTCCAAAATCACTACAGATGGTGACTGCAGCCATGAAATAAAAAGACGCTTACTCCTTGGAAGATAAGTTATGGCTAACCTAGATAGCATATTGGAAAGCAGAGACATTACTTTGCCAACAAAGGTCCGTCTAGTCAAGACTATGGTTTTTCCAGTAGTCATGTATAGATGTGAGAGTTGGACTGTGAAGAAAGCTGAGCACCAAAGAATTGATGCTTTTGAACTGTGGTGTTAGAGAAGACTCCTGAGAGTCCCTCGGACTTCAAGGAGATCCAACCAGTCCATTCTGAAGGAGATCAGCCCTGGGATTTCCTTGGGAGGAATGATGCTAAAGCTGAAACTCCAGTACTTTGGCCACCTCAGGCAAAGAGTTGACTCATTGGAAAAGACTCTGATGCTAGGAGGGGTTGAGGGCAGGAGGAGAAGGGGATGACAGAGGATGAGATGGCTGGATGGTATCACTGACTCAATGGACATGAGTCTGGGAACTCTGGGAACTCTGGGAGTTGGTGATGGACAGGGAGGCCTTGTGTGCTGGGATTCATGGGGTCGCAAAGAGTTGGACACGACTGAGCGACTGAACTGAACTGAACTGAACTTCCAGTCTGGATTCCTTTTATTTCTTTTTCTTCTCTGATTGCTGTGGCTAAAATTTCCAAAACTGTGTTGAATAGTATTAGGGAGTGTGCATACTTATCTTGTTCCTGACTTTACGGGAAATGCTTTCAATTTTCACCTTTGAAGATAATGTTTGCTGTGGGTTTGTTATATATGGCTTTTATTATGTTGAGGTATGTTCCTTCCATGCCTGCTTTCTGGAAGGTTTTTATCATCAATGGATGTTGAATTTTGTCAAAGGCTTTCTCTGCATCTATTGAGGTGATCATGTGGTTTTATATGGCTTTTACTGAATCCCATAGGTTTTGGGTTGTTGTTGTGTTTTCATTTTCATTCATTTCTATGCATATTTTGATTTCTTTTTAAATTTCTTCTGTGATTCATTGGTTATTCAGAAGTGTGTTGTTTAGCCTCCATATGTTTATATTTTTAACAGTTTTTTTTTTTTCCCTGTAGTTGAGATCTAATCTTACCACATTGTGATCAGAAAAGATGCTTGGAATGATTTCAGTTTTTTTTGAATTTACCAAGGCTAGATTTATAGCCCAGGATGTGATCTATCCTGGAGAAGGTTCTATGTGCACTTGAGAAAAAGGTGAAATTCATTGTTTTAGGGTGAAATGTCCTCTATATCAATTAGGTCTAACTGGTCCATTGTATCATTTAAAGTTTGTGTTTCCTTGCTAATTTTCTATTTAGTTGATATATCTGGAAGTGTGAGTGGGGTATTAAAGTCTCCCACTATTGTTGTGTTACTGTTAATTTCTCCTTTCATACTTGTTAGCATTTGCCTTACATATTGCGGTGCTCCTATGTTGGGTGCATATATATTTATAATTGTTATATCTTCTTCTTGGATTGATCCTTTGATCATTATGTAATGTCCTTCTTCGTCTCTTTTCACAGCCTTTATTTCAAGGTTTATTTTATCTGATATGAGTATTTGGTCTCTATTTGCATGAAATATCTTTTTTCCAGCCCTTCACTTTCAGTCTGTATGTGGCCCTAGGTTTGAGGTGGGTCTCTTGTAGACAGCATATATAGGGATCTTGTTTTTGTATCCATTCACCCAGTCTTTGTCTTTTGGTTGGGGCAGTCAACCCATTTACATTTAAGGTAATTATTGATAAGTATGATCCTGTTGCCATTAACTTTGTTGTTTTGGTTTCAAGTTTATAAACCTTTTCTGTGTTTCCTGTCTAGAGAAGATCCTTTAGCATTTGTTGAAGAGCTGGTTTGGTGGTGCTGAATTCTCTGAGCTTTTGCTTATCTATAAAGCTTTTGATTTCTCCTTCATATTTGAATGAGATCCTTGCTGGGTACAGTAATCTGGGTTGTAGGTTTTTCTCTTTCATGACTTTAAGTATGTCCTGCCATTCCCTTCTGGCTTAAAGAGTTTCTGTTGCAAGATCAGCTGTTATCCTTAGGGGAATCCTCTTGTGAGTTATTTGTTGTTTTTTCCTTGCTGCTTTTAATATTTGTTCTTTGTGTTTGATCTTTGTTAATCTGATTAATATTGGACTTGGAGTGTTTTGCTTTGGGTTTATCCTGTTTGGGAGTCTATGGGTTTCTTGGACTTAGGTGGCTATTTCCTTCCCCATTTTAGGGAAATCTTCAACTATTATCTCAAGTATTCTCTCATGTCCTTTCTTTTTGTCTTCTTCTTCTGGGACTCCTATGATTCGAATGTTGGGACATTTAACATTGTCCCAGAGGTTTTTTGAGGTTGTCCTCATTTCTTTTAATTCTTTTTTCTTTTTTTCTCTCTGCTTCATTTATTTCCACCACTCTATCTTCCACTTCACTTATCCTATCGTCTGCCTCAGTTATTCTACTGTTGGTTTCCTCCAGAGTGTTTTTGATCTTAGTTATTGCATTATTCATTATTGATTGACTCTTTTTTATTTCTCCTAGGCCCTTGTTAAACTTTTCTTGCATCTTTTCAATCCTTGTCTCCAGGCTATTTATCTGTAACTTCATTTTGTTTTCAATCTTCTGGATAATTTTTACTATCATTATTCTGAATTCTTTTTCAAGTAGACTCCCTATCTCCTCCTCTTTTGTTTGGTTTGATGGGCTTTTATTGTGTTCCTTTACCTGCCGAATATTTCTCTGCCTTTTCATCTTGTTTAGGTTGCTGTGTTTGGGGTGGCCTTTCTGTATGCTGGAAGTTTGTGGTTCCTCTTTATTGTGGAGGTTCATTCCTGTGGGTGAGGTTGGATGAGTGGTTTGGTCAAGATTTCCTGGTTAGGGAAGCTTGCGTTGGTGTTGTGGTGGGTAGAGCTGGATCTCTTCTCTCTGGAGTGCAATGAAGTGTCCAGTAGTGAGTTTTGAGGTGTCTATGGGTTTGGTGTGACTTTTGCCTGCCTGTATTTTTGTGCTCAGGGTTATGTTCCTGCATTGTTGGAGAATTAGCTTGATATATCTTGCTCTGAAACTTGTTGGCTCTTGGGTGGATCTTGGTTTCAGTGTAGGCTATGGAGGCTTTTGGATGAGTTATTGTCGACTAATGTTCCCTGGAGTCAGGAGTTTTCTGGTGTTCTCACGTTTTAGATTTAAGCCTCTTGCCTCTGGCTTTCTGTCTTATTGTTACAGTAGCCTCAAGACTTCTCCATCCATACAGCACTGATGATAAAACAATTAGGTTAATGGGGAAAAGATTCTCCACAGTGAGGACACCCAGAGAGGTTCATAGAGTTCCATAGAGAAGAGAAGAGGGAAGATGGAGATAGAGGTGACCAGGAGGAGAGGAGGGGGCATCAAAAGGAGAGAGACCAATCTAGCCAGTGATCAGTTCCCTAAGTGTCCTCCACAGCCTGGAACACCCAAAGAGATTCACAGGGTTAAGTAGAGAAGAGAAGGGGGAGGGTGAAGGTGGAGGTGACCTGGGGGAGAAAAAGGAGAGTCAAAAGGGAAGAGAGCAATCAAGCCAGTAATCACACTCCTAAGTAAAAACGAGCACTGAAGATTGGATTCTTAAAAGTACAGAATTGATAATGCCAAAAAGCAAAGATTAAAAATCTAGAGTAGAGGTTAGACTCTCAAAAATATAATATTAAAAAAACAAAACAAAATTGCAAAAGCTATAAAAAGATATATGTGAAATTTGCTTTAAAAATAGGGTCTTTTTTTTGCAAGGTAATAGTGGGTTTTAAAAAATGAAAATTAAAGGAGTAATGAAGAACTTAAAAATAAAAAAAATTTAAAATTTTAAAAATGATATTGGTAAAATATATCTAGGGATTTCTCTGTAGTGGTTGAGGACAGTGTGGGGTCAGTTCAGTTTCAGATAGTTCCTTGTTCTAGATTATACTTCTTCTCAAGGTCTATAGGTCCCTTCCAATGTAGTCGATGTTAACTACAGTGTTTTAATCTGTTGTACCTGTCACTTCCATATTGGTTCCCTATTCTTTATTTTGGCTTCCTCTGTTTGCAACTCTCTTCAGTATCTAACTTCTGCCCTGATACAAGGGGGCTAAGGTGATCCTTTATTTATGCTCGCTTGTTCAACTGTGCTCCAGGGAGGGAGGAACACTGCAAACAAATATCACTGGTGTGTGTGGGGAGTGTTCATAGTGTCTGAGCCACACTCGGTTTTGCCCCCTGCTCCCAATGTGTGTGCTTTCCCAGTCTACACTGCTCAGGCTCCAGGTTGCTCTGCAGTTCAGTTCAGTTCAGTCGCTCAGTTGTGTCTGACTCTTTGCGACCCCATGAATCGCAGCACGCCAGGCCTCCCTGTCCATCACCAGAGTTCACTAAGACTCACGTCCATCGAGTCATCCAGCCATCTCATNATTCACGGTTAATTTAATTATAAGCTGACTAACAATGCAGCTAACATGAAATGGGTGGTAACAGAAAAAAGTGATAACACAAGTCCAGTTACAAAGCAGAGTATTGTACACGTGATTTCATGGGGTAAATAGCAACGCACTCACAGAACCTAAGCTAAACACGCAAGAAAGCTGGAACCTGTGCTTTAGAGCCGCACACTCTGTCACCAAAAGCCCTAGGTCATTTTGGGGGAAAGTTCTCTCTCGCTCTCTCTCCTCTTTTTTTTCCCCCCTCTCTCTCTGGCTATCCCACAGTTTGGGTTGCTATCTCTTGTTAGCTCCCTCAGAATGCCCTTAGGGCATACAGGCCCGGTCCTAACCCTAAGCCATGCAGCCAGCACCTCCCTGTTTAGCCCCTGCTTGCTGGTGGCTGACACCAGCTTCTGGGCTACTTCTCCACTGGGAGTTACAGTTAGGCGCGTAATCTGTGGGTTTTATTTATTTATTTATTCCTCCCGGTCATGTTGCCCTCTGAGATTCCAAAACTCCCTACAGACCCGCTGGTGAGAGGGTTTCCTGGTGTTTGGAAACTTCTCCTCTTTAACGACTCCCTCCCCAGGATGGGTCTCTATTTCTAACTCTTTTGTTTCTCTTTTTATCTTTTATATTTTGTCCTACCTCCTTTCAAAGACAATGGGCTGCCTTTCTGGGTGCCTGGTGTCCTCCACCAGTGTTCAGAAGTTGTTTTGTGGTATTTGCTCAGTGTTCAAATGATCTTTCGATGAATTTGTGGGGGAGGAAGTGATCTCCCCGTCCTATTCCTCCACCATCTTAGTGCTGATATCTGGTGATAGACTCTTTGTCACTACCTCATGGTAGTTCATCTCTGTTACCCTCAGGGTTAATTGAGGTTTATGTCACTTGTGGTTATTTGTGAGCTGCTCTAGTTTCCAATGAATTAATTCAGGTTATGGATCACCAGGCCATCTCTCCCTGGCCCTTTCCTCCACATTACTGGACACAACTCCAATTCTGCCACTCCTTAAAGAGTCATAGACACGATGTTGCAAAGAAAGATTTTTACAGGAGGTTGGGAAACAATTGTGGGACTTCACCTGTCATACTTAAGGAGGTTAATGCTAGCTGTTATGGACTGAAATATGTTCCTTCAAATGTATGTGTTGAACTCCTATCTCTCAGTACCTCTCAATGTATTTGTAGATAAGGGCTTTAAAGAGGTGATTAAGTTAAAATGAGGTCATGAGAAAGTGAAATCGCTTAGTCGTGTCTGACTTTTTGTGACCCCATGGACTGTGGCCTGCCAGGATCCTCTGTCCATGGGATTTCCTAGGCAAGAATACTGGAGTGGGTTGCCATTTCCTTCTCCAGGAGATCTTCCCAACCCAGGGATTGAACCCAGGTCTCCCACATTGTAGGCAGACACTTTACCATCTGAGCCACCAGGGAAGTCTGAGGTCATTAGGGTTGGCCCTAAACCAACATGACTGATATCTTAGAATAAGAAAAAAAAATTTAAATACGGATGGGTATAGGGGAAGACAAAGGGGAAGATGGCCATTTAGAAGCCAAGGAGAAGCCAAGGCAGACACAATGAACCCTGACATTACCTTGATCCTAGACATCTAGCCCCCAGAATTCTGCAGAAATACATTGCTGGTGTTTAAATTATCCAGTTTGTGACTTTTTTATGGCAACCCTAGCAAACTAATACACCAAGTAAAGAGACTTCTTTTCCTAAGAGGAAATCTGGTACCTGGTTTTTAAAATAAAAAGGTGCTCTGCCTCTTCTCTACATTATGATTATTTCTGGGATTCCAAGGAAACTTAGCAAAGAAGCAATGGAGGTAGGATTAGAGTGGTAGTAATAATATGGCCATAGGTAATAACATTTTTTCCTCCTTTTAAATCCTGCTGGTTTTAAGCAAAACTCCCTCAATAATGTCTTCTGAATTATAATATGAATTTAAAATGATTGTTTTAGTTACTTTTATTTTATTTATTCGTTTTAGTTTCTTGGCTGTATGTTGCTGGCATGGGCATTCTCTAGCTGTGGTGCAAGGGCTTCTCATTGTAATGGCTTCTCTTGTTGCAGAGCATGGGCCCTAGCGTGCGTGGTTCAGTGGTTGTGGTGCCTGTGGAATCTTCCCAGACCAGGGATTGAACCCATGTCCTGTGTTGGCAGATGGATTCTTAACCACTGGACCACCAAGGAAGTCCTGTTTTAGTTGTTGAGGGATATATGCAGAGCACTCTGACAGTGATGATAGGAATGTCTTTAATGGAGACCACTTGACAGTTTATGTTTAGAGGTATATATTACTTCTATTTTTTTTACTATAAAATTCCAATTTTAAGGATTTAGCCTACAGGTATAACCACACAGGTGTGAAATGTCGTATGTGCAAAGTTATTCATTGCAGAAATGCTTACAATAGCAAAAGACTGGAAACCATGTTAATATCCAACAGGGACTGCTTAAATAAATTGTGGTTTATCTATAAATTGAATACTATTCAGTTATGAAAAAATACAGGAAGTTCTGATATAAGCTTCAAAATCTATTGTATGAAAAAAATCAACATGTGGAATAGTGTGTGAAGAAAACTAAAATTTGTGTTATAGAGAGGGATAGCATTATTTAGGTGTGCATATATACACTCGGTGGGGCTTTCCAAGTGGTGCTGTGGTAAAGAATCTGCCTGCTCATGCAGGAGACACAGTAGAAGTCGGTTTGATCCCTAGATTGGGAAGATCCCCTGGGACAGGAAATGGCAAACTGCTCCAGTATTCTTGCCTGGAAAATTCCATGGACAGAGGAGTCTGGTGGGCTATAGTCCATGGGCTCGCACAGTAGGACACGACTGAGTGGCTGAGAACACAAGATGTTTCCCCCCCTTTTATAAGGTAGCTGCATAAAATATTTCTAGGATAGGGAAGAGGAATTAGGGAGCTGACAATAGGGGTAGGAAAGAGAAAATTTGCAGTTTGACTTTTTAAATTTTTGAATCTTGATTCATGTTTTAAGTATTATCTACTCAAAAACAAATAGTTTAAATGAAAATAAAACATGATGACAAAAATTAAAATAACACATACTGTAGTAACAAAAAAAGTAATACACACATTCAAACAGTACAGAGGGCTATAAAATTAAAGCAAAAAACTCTCTCCTATATTGTATGCATTTAAAAGAACATTTGTTGTATTTTATACAGCATGTCTAGGTATTTTGTGGTAGAAGAATTTTTGGATTATCTAGTCTTCCACATTGGAAAGGGGAGTGTCCCTTTACAATCTTTTCAGCATTAACTAGAATGTTTATTATTCCGTTTCCACCTCTATGGGCTCCTATTTTGAAACCAATATCCAATGGACAAGGCAGCATTTGTTGCATAATAATTAACCTGGACCCTGTACCTTTTTGCTCTATTAGGTTGTCTTATCCACCAATCACAATGCTATCTTTATGAGCCAATCAGAGTTTCAAGAAACAACTCTCCACTTAGTGACCTCGTCAGTGCCTGCCTTATGCTAGTCAACAAAAGAGTCCGAAATGCAGTACTTGGATGCAATCTCAAAAATGACCGAATGATCTCTGTTCATTTCCAAGGCAAAGGTAAACCAACTCCATGCCCTGACTGGTAATGCTGAAGAAGTTGAAGTTGAATGGTTATATGAAGACCTACAAGATTTTGTAGAACTAACACTCAAAAAAGATGTCCTTTTCATTATAGGGGACTGGAATGCAAAACTAGGAAGTCAAGAAACACCTGGCTGCTGCTGCTGCTAAGTCACTTCAGTCGTGTCTGACTCTGTGTGACCCCACAGATGGCAGCCACTAGGCTCCCCCATCCCCAGGATTCCCCAGGCAAGAACACTGGAGCGGGTTGCCATTTCCTTCTCCAATGTATGAAAGTGAAAAGTGCAAGTGAAGTCACTCTCAGTCGTGTCTGACCCTCAGCGACCCCATGGACTTCAGCCTTCCAGGCTCCTCCATCCGTGGGATATTCCAGGCAAGAGTACTGGAGTGGGGTGCCATTGCCTTCTCCAAAGAAACACTTGGAGTAACAGGCAAATTGGCCTTGGAGTACAGATTGAAGCAAGGCAAAGGCTAATAGAGTTTTGTCAAGGAAATGCACTGGTCATAGCAAACACCCTCTTCCAAAACACAAGAGACAACTCTACACATGGACATCACCAGATGACCAACACCAAAATCAGATTGATTATATTCTTTGCAGCCCAAGATGGAGAAGATCTATACAGTCAGCAAAAACAAGACCAGGAGCTGACTACAGCTCAGATCATGAACTCCTTAATGCCAAATTCAAACTTAAATTGAAGAAAGTAGGGAAAACCACTAGACCATTCAAGTATGACCTAAATCAAATCCCTTATGATTATACAGTGGAAGTGAGAAATAGATTTAAAGGACTAGATATGATAGACAGTGACTGATGAACTATGGACAGAGGTTTGTGACACTGTACAGGAGACAGGGATCAAGACCATCCTCAAGAAAAAGAAATGCAAAAAGCAAAAGGCTGTCTGAAGAGGCCTTACAGATAGCTGAGAAGTGAAAGGCAAAGGAGAAAAGGAAAGATATCCATTTGAATGCAGAGTTCCAAAGAATAGCAAGGAGAGATAAGAAAGCCTTCCTCAGTGATTAATGCAAGAAATAGAGGAAAACAATAGAACGAGAAAGACAAGAGATCTCTTCAAGAAAATTAGAGATACCAAGGGTACATTTCATGCAAAGATGGGCATAATAAAGGTCAGAAATGATATGGACCTAACAGAAGCAGAAGATATTAAGAAGAGGTGGCAAGAATACACAGAAGAACTGTACCAAAAAGTTCTTAACGACCCAGATAACCACAATGGTGTGATCACTCACCTAGAGCCAGATATCCTGGAATGTGAAATCAAGTGGGCCTTAGGAAGCATCACTACGAACAAAGTTAGTGGAGGTGATAGAATTCCAGTTGAGCTATTTCAAATCCTGAAAGGTGATGCTGTGAAAGTCCTGCACTCAATATGCCAGCAAATTTGGAAAACTCAGCAGTGGCCATAGGACTGGAAAAGGTCAGTTTTCATTCCAATCCCAAAGAAAGGCAATGCCAAAGAATGCTCAAACTACCACACTCATCTCACACGCTAGTAAAGTAATGCTTAAAATCCTCCAAGCCAGACGTCAGCAATATATGAACTGTGAACTTCCAGATGTTCAAGCTGGTTTTAGAAAAGGCAGAGGAACCAGAGATCAAATTGCCAACATCCACTAGATCACCAAAAAGGCAAGAAAGTTTCAGAAAAACATCTATTTCTTCTTTGTTGACTATGTCAAAGCCTTTGACTGTGTGGATCACAACAAACTGTGGAAAATTCTGAAGGAGATGGGAATACCAGACCACCTGGCCTGCCTCTTGAGTAATCTGTACACAGGACAGGAAGCAACAGTTAGAACTGGACATGGAACAACAGACTGGTTCCCAACAGGAAAAGGAGTACGTCAAGGCTGTATATTGTCACTCTGCTTATTTAACTTCTATGCAGAGTACATCATGAGAAATGCTGGGCTGGAAGAAGCACAAGCTGGAATCAAGATTGCCAGGAGAAATATCAATAACCTCAGATATGCAGATGACACCACCCTTAAGGCAGAAAATGAAGGAGAATTAAAGAGCCTCTTGATGAAAGTGAAAGAGGAGAGTGAAAAAGTTGGCTTAAAGCTCAACATTCAGAAAACGAAGATCATGGCATCCAGTTCCATCACTTCATGGCAGATACATGGCGAAACAGTGTCAGACTTTATTTTTTGGGGCTCCAAACTCACTGCAGAAGGTGACTGCAGCCATGAAATTAAAAGACACTCCTTGGAAGGAAAGCTATGACCAACTTAGACAGCATATTAAAAAGCAGAGACATTCCTTTGCCAGCAAAGGTCCATCTAGTTAAGGCTATGGTTTTTCCAGTAGTTATGTATGGATGTGAGAGTTGGACTATAAAGAAAACTGAGAGCTGAAGAATTGATGTTTTGGAACTGTGGTGTTGGAGAAAACTCTTGAGAGTCCCATGGACTGCAAGGAGATCCAACCCGTCCATCCTAAAGGAGATCAGTCCTGAGTGTTCATTGGAAGGACTGATGTTGAAGCTGAAATTCCAATACTTGGCCACCTGAGGCAAAGAGCTGACTCATTTGAAAAGATCCTGATGCTGGGAAAGATTGAGGGCAGGAGGAGAAGGGGATGACAGAGGATGAGATAGTTGGATGGCATCACTGACTCAATGGACACAGTTTGGGTAAACTCCGGGAGTTGGTGATGGACAGGGAGTCCTGGCGTGCTGCGCTTCAAAGAGTCGGACATCACTGAGCGACTAAACTATACTGAACCTGAGGGATAGGGAGGAAAAGGGGAGAATCTTTGCCCCTTGTCTAATCAGGTGAAGATTTTACTAAGCTGACTCATTCTTAACCCAAGAATTCTTTACCTAGCCCGGTGGAGGTGCCTTAGAATCACCTGGAAGAAACTCTTAACATTGATGCCTAGGCTTTACTCCCAGAGGCTCTGATTCAGTAGAGAGTGGGCTCTGAATATGGATGTTCTGAAATTTTGGTGATTTTTTTTGATGGGTGGCACAGTTATGTATAAATATGCAGTTTCTATAGGGCCATTTGAAAACATAAAAATGGCCTATGAACTGAGAGTCTACTTGGTTCAGTTTCCCTTCCAGGGCTATGTGTGTCTGTCTTCTGCAACTCCCTTGAGGCCAATCAACCTCAATTTGAACATGTCCCCACCTACCCACCCCTGCCCCGACAGGATGCTCAGTCTCCACAGAGTTAGGTTGGTCAGTCTCAGAAACACCTCAGCTTGCCCCAAGTCCTCTGTCTTTTCACCTCCTGCCCAGTAACTCCTCAGCATCCAAGTGAAGTTTCTGCTAAAAGGACACCTGAACTTAAATTCTAACGGTCCTAAGAACAACTGGAGGAGGTGACCTTCCAACATCTGATGATTTGACCCATGGGGATCTATGAGAGGCTCTTTTTATATACCCTTAGGACTTTGCCAACTAAGGTCTGTCTAGTCAAGGCTATGGTTTTTCCTGTGGTCATATATGGATGTGAGAGTTNTGTTGCTTCCTGACCTGCATACAGATTTCTCAAAAGGCAGGTCAGGTGGTCTGGTATTAAATAGATAAATCAGTAAGATTTTAGTTTTGAGAAAAAATGACAAGGTTTTAGGTATGCCAAGTTTGAGATACTCAACCATGTCTTACTGTATCTTACTGATTTGGAAAGTTATTAGTTAAATTACTAAGATAAAAATTTAAAAATAAATTAAAACTAAATAAATAAATAGTTACCAGTTTCTTAGCCCCAACAGCTATGCTTTGTTTCTACTTCTTCATATTTCCCCATCATTAACTCTCAAGTCAACATTTTATTTCAAAAGACAAGTACACAGGGGCTTTTAGATGGTTTAATTCCTGACCCCCTTTCTCCATCACTTTGGAGACAAGGAAATTTTCTAGCATCATTGCCTGATAATAAGTAAAGAGGTTTTTTAAAAGTAAAAATAATAATAATGATAATGAAAATATATGCATTAAAAACATGCACACCGATGTTCACAGGGGTTTTTATCACAACAGCAAAAACTTGAAAACCTTAAATTATCACCAGCATTTAAATGGATGAAAAGTGATGATTCATATAATGGAATACCATTCAGTAATAAAATAGACTGAGATATGGATAGAAATAAAAACATGACGGAATTGCAAAACCATAACATTGAGTAAGAGAACTCATATGAAAAGGTACTTTCTATAATTCTATTTAAGTGAACTTTTAGAAAAGAATCTAGGGAAATAGTAAGTAGATCATTGCAATTGAGGATGGTGGTGTTGGGAGACAGTGATTGCAGAGAAAAACAAGATAACTTCTGGGAACAACAATCTTGATTCCATCTAATGCCAGCTTATCTCATATCAGGTGATGACAATTATCACCACTGATGTTTGAAAATAAATGTCTTGACACAAAAGAAAATGTGAAAAAAAAATCTAGCAAAAATCAAAAGAAAAATATTTCCAATAGGCAAATATGCCAAGACCTAAAGTCA
>SJYV01044164.1:0-12853 GCA_006410875.1 Neotragus pygmaeus
CCAAGCCCACCATTTGGCAGAACACAGCCCCACCCCCAGCCCAGTCTGGTCCAGCAGGCACAGCTTAAGTTGCCACAGAAACTCTGACTTTCCTGGGGTTTGGAGTGGCCCCCGCAAGGAGGGAGGTGGGCGGTGTCTGCGGCCGCGGTTCCAAAGGCTGCTGGCTTCTGGACCCCCTTTCCTCCCACGACTTCTGGCGGGCATGGTCACTGCCTGGACCGAGGCCTGGCAGATCCTGGCCCGAGGGGTGGGTGGCCTACTGCTGATTCCTATTCCTCCTCCCCGAAATCCCGAATAGCAAGCATCACCCTTAAAGGGTCCACTTCCACGTTTCAAAGAACTTTCTAAAATTTTATTCCACACGGTCCCCATTGATTCCCAGAATAATTAAGACTGATCCTGTTTGGTCACAGGAGAAGCTGAGACCAAAGAGGGTGAAATGACTTGCCCAAGGTCCCACATTAGGGTTGCTGGGAGGGAACCCCTGGAGTCTTCCCCAGGCCATGTCATTAGCCCCATACCTTCTCTGGGTGACACAGCGTACTCCCAGAAGTCACAGCAAAAATGTCTTTGCACTTTTCACAGCTTCCCTTTTGCAGAAAAGACCCTGGAGATGCCTCATGTAGGGAGCTGGTAGGGCAGCAGGGAGACAATAATTCACTTCCTCTCGGGCAACCTCACCATGTCTGGGCACCAGGACCCACCCTCGCCTCCCCCACTTGCTGGAAATACGTGCTGTGTGTCCTGGGCAAATCTGATCGACGTGATAAACCCCCAAAGAAAGATGCTTTGCCTGTGTTTTTTCCATAGGAGGAATGGGAAGCTTCAGAGGGTAAAGGAAATTAAGAGAACTGGGGGAGGAAGAGGGCAGAGGAGGAAGAGATGTGCCCTTGTGGGCCTGGAGACAGCAGTTGCGAGGGCTTGCTCCTGCGACACGTCCACCTCTTGGCAGTTTCGCGTGTGTACTTGTTAACTTGACCCCAACTGGCTTGAGAAGAGACCCCTCCAAGGCAGCAGGCTCATTCCTGAATCCACAGAACTGAAGTCACCAGGTCCAGCGCAGTCCTAAATTCTGCCAGTGGTGAATCTGCACCCTGGTCTTGCATGTTTCCAGAGAAGGGAGTGCCTTGGTCAATTCTCCGGTCTCAGGTTCTACTTAGAGTCTAGGCTAAATGCTTCCTGCTGTAGTTTTAAAAGACCTTCAAATCTCAGTGGAAGAGAGAGCAGGTGGGATGCCAACAGGTAGGAGATGAAATCAGGAGGCTGATGGGTTCCCTCTTTTTTTTCTTCTCTCCTCTCCTCCTCCTGGTCTCTCACCTCGCTGACCCCCACCCGTGGGGCCACTTATTAGATGCCCCCACTGTGATGAGCAGCGCCTATGTGGATGGTGCCCTTATGAGTTATAGATTTTTGCTGTGAGCCTTCAGGCTTCTTGCAGCCCGGACAAGGGAAATCCCATAATGAAGGATTTCATGGGGCTCAGGGGCTGGGAGCAGCTTTTCTTTCCATCTGTCATTTTACTTCATGCCTTGACCTTTCTGTTCCCACGTGGGGCGGTACCAGGAAGAAGCCTGGGCTGGGGAGTGAATGTCTGGGGTGGGCCATGGCCTAGGGAGCAAATGAACCTAAGCAAGTAGACTAGGGTCAGAGAACCTTGAAAGGGTGCGTTAGGGACCAGAATACATCCTTCAGGGCTGTGGATGGAGGCAGGTGGGGTGAAGAGAAAGATTTAAAGAGAGGAGAGGGGCTTCCCTGATGGTCCAGTGGTTAAGAATCCGCCTGCCACTGCAGGGGACGTGGGTTCGATCCCTGGGCCGGAAGATCCCACATGCCGCAGGGCAAGAGGCTGTGCAGCATAACTGCTGAAGCCCATCTGCCCTAGAGCCCCGCTCTGCCACAGGAGAAGCCACTGCGATGAGACGCCCGCAGTGAGGAACGGCACTCGCTCGCCGCAGCAGGAGAAAACCCCGTGCAAAGCAGCGAGGACTCGGCACAGCCAAACATTTCTCTGAAAAATTAAATTTAAAAGAAAGAAAGGAGAGGATCCAGTGAGAAGGAGTCCTCTGTGGAAGTGGGGCCACAGAACAGCCTAGGAAGCCCTCCCCGTCTAGCCGCCCTGGCCAGACACCCAGCGATGCCACTTTTATCAAAGAAGCCAAGGCTCTTATGTTGTTCAGTGCTTAAGTCGCGTCTGATTCTTTGCGATCCCATGGACTGCAGCACGCCGGGCTTCCCTGTCCTTCATGGGATCCCCCAAATATGTGTTTAAAAGCCCCTTGCTTGCTAGGACCTTGGGTCAATCCCTTAACTTCCCCAAGGTTCACTTTCCACATTGGAAAGCCAAGGGCGGGGACTCAGATGTCACCAGCTGCTCTGCTGATGGAACAGGCCACCGCCCAGGGCGCAGCCTGGTACCTACAGGTGGGCAGCGTGTAACCAGGGATGCTGGGCGCGCTTCGGGGCAGGAAAGGAACACAGCACCTCCACCTGGAAGATCTCAGAAACCAGAAAGCCCAGCCATGGCCTTGGTGCTCACAGAGTGCCTGGAACCTGCCCCGCTCCACACCCAGTAGGGCCTCAGCCCTGGACAAGCAGTGGTGAGAAAGCAGCTGGGGGCTTTGATGCCAGTGAAAAGGCCACCTTCTGAGCAACTTTCCCATGTCGGGTCCAGACGGGGCTGAAAAAAACTCCCAGTCTCCAAGGCTCCACCACCAAATGCCCGGCTGGCCCTCAGCTTTGCAGAGGCCAAAGCCTCTGAGATGCACAAGGATTGTAATTGTTCGCAATGCTGGTAACATTTCATCTTCCCAAGGACCTTGTTCATTTATCAGGGTTCTTAAAACCCTTTTGTTCCTAGGCACGCGGTGAGCACAGAAAACATTCTATCTAATATCAGAGCACAGCTGTTCCCTGACAGGCAGACTTGGGGGGAAAGCCCTTAAAAAGGGGGGAAGGGGAGGAGGGGTTTATCCTACCAGGGACAGAAACACAGGAGAAGCGGCCAGGCAGCTGCCAGACCACAATAAGCTGCGTGGGGGCCCCGGGAGAAAGTCACACAGCGACAGTGGGCCCCCAGGCGCTGAGTCCCGAGACAGGCTAGGCCCCAAGTCGGGGCTCCACCCCCTGTAGGGTTCCTGGCAGTTGCACCCGAAGCCCCAGCCAAGGCCCCTAAAAATGTCTGAAGTAGGTGTGGAGTCTTGAGTAACATCTTCTTAAGGGCCAGTGTGGCTGGAAAAAAAAAAAAAAAAAAAAAGCCTAGTGGAAAACTCTGTCCATCCAAGGCCACAGACGACCAGGAAATATTTTCTAAACAGGGCTTTGATTGCTCCTGAAAGCCCAGGACGGAGTAATCGGGCCTGGCCGTGGAGGGGACTCTGCGATGTTACCAATGGCTGCAGAAGGTGGGGGCAGACAGGTCCCGAGTCTAGGATTTATTTTCAGCTCTTGATGATTGAGTCGGGAGTCGTGTAAAACTTGGATAAAGGAAAAATCACATCTGCGTTGATGAAATGTCCGAACAGTTGACATCACTTTAAATGGCACTTTATTTCATAAATCAAAGCCACATTCTAAAAGGGAAAAGGGGACTTTCCTGGTGGTCCAGTGGTTAAGACTCCGCCTTGCAATGCAGAGGACACAGGTTCAATCCCTGGACTGGGAACTAAGATCCCACATGCCTCGGGGCAATGGGGCCTGCAGGCTGTGACTACTGGGCCTATGTGCCACAAAGAAAGATCTTCAAGATGCAACACAGATCCCAACACAGCCAATCAATCAATATTTTTTTTATTTTTTAAAAAATAAAAGGGAAAAATGATAAAGTTCATTGAGTTGCCTTTTCAATACTGAAAATTGCAGTTGCCTTGTAATCAACTGAAAATAAAGTGAGTGTTAGTCACTCAGTTGTGTCCGACTCTTTGTGACCCCATGGACTGTCCAAGCAATTCTCTAGGTGAGAATACTGGAGTGGGCAGTGATTCCTTTCTCCAGGAGATCTTCCCGATTCAGGGATCATATCTGGGTCTCCTGCAGTTGCAGGTAGATTCTTTACCATCTGAGCCACCAGGGAAACCCATACTAGTTAATGACAGAGGTAGGTTTAAATGATGGTGCTGTGTGACCTTGAGGAAATGTCTCAACCCCTCTGTGCCTGGGATGATCCAGTGGAATGATAATGAAGGCCTTTACATCACAGGGTTGCTGTGAAGGTTCCAGGAGCTTCTCCATAAAATGTGTTTCAAAGAGGGTGAGAATCTCTTGAGCCTCCACTTTTAAACATAGAGGCTTAAATTTTAATGAGATGGAGGTGATCACAAGATTTTGTTGTCATCAGGAAACAGGTAGTCTAAGTTTGACCACTAATTGGATCCTGAAGCATCTCCAGGCCTTGGTTATCTCTGCAGGAGGCAAATGACACCCATCTATTCCATCTGACCCGAAGGTCAGGGGTCAGAGAAGCTTAAGAAATGTAAAGGTGTAGGTAACTGTGATCTATCATTATGACAAAGTATCTTTATTAAGGGATTCCCAGGTGGTGATAGTGGTAAAAAAAAAAAAAACCCACCTGCCAACGCAGGAGATATAAGAGACGTGGGTTTGATCCCTAGGATGGGGAGATCCCCTGCAGGAGGGCATAGCAACCCACTCCAGTATTCTTGCCTGGAGAATCCCACAAACAGAGGAACCTGGCAGGCTATATAGTCAACAGGGTCGCACAGAGTCAGACATGACTAAAGCGACTTAGGACAGAGTGCATGTCTTTAACATGTAATTTATTTCCTCTCGTTCAACAAACAACCTCATGCAAGAACTTTGAACGAGTGCTGGGACCCCAATTTCCACTGCATCCTTATTCTAACAGATCGCTAAAGAGTGATAGGCAAACAGTGGGGAAAATTGGATATTGAATTACTGTTCATTTTATTAGTTATAATTAGTTCATTATTAGTTATAATCATTGTATTGCGGATTTGTAAGTATGTACACATGAGAGAGTTCTTCCAGGGGTGCATGTGGAGTGTTTACAGATGATATCACATGATGTTTGGATTTGCTTTAAAAATCTTCATTGCAGGAGTGGAATATGGAGCTGGGTATAAATAAAAGAAGGTTGGCCGTATGTTAATAATTGTAGAAGCTGGGTGAGGGCACATGGGAGTTATTTATACTGTATTCTCTACCTTTATATCTGAAAACTTTCCATAAAAACAATACCAAAAAAAAATCCAGAAGGGGATCAACGATTAAGCATCCATGAGGGCAGCTAAGGACCATGTAGAGAGTCCTAACCGGGACAGTCAGGTAGCTGGGTTGCAAAGAAGGTGCCCAGTTTCTGGACGGCCTGCAGTGGACAAAGCTTTGTGCAGCAACCATCACTCCATATCTCGGGTTGCTGTGTCATTTCTCCTGTAAAGGGGGGACAGGAGCCTGAAATGCTCCTTTCAGCTTGAACATGCTATGATCTTCCAGGATTTCAAAGTCAATTACACTTCACCAGGTTCTCTGAATTGAATGGAACACACAAATCTCACTTTCAAGTGAACGAAGCCATTTACAATGTATCCACAGTGCTCTCAATTTAAAGAATCACCACCGGAAAGTGTCTGGGTCAGTATAACAAATATTTTGGTGAAGGGTGTGCCTTCTGCCTCAATTTCTTCCTGGCTTTTCAATCTGTTTGTTAAGGTCCATTGACCAACACCTACAGAGTCTAGAGATGTTCTTCCAAACTTCATTTCTAAGAGCTTAAGGATAATCTGAAAAAAAAAAATCATTTAGGTTTTAAATCTCATTACAAAACAAAACACTCAAAGCCAGGCATCTGCTTTCCTAGCTTAACCACTGCGGAGGAACAAATACTACCTTCTTGGTGAGCTTGGCGAGAGGTTTCTTCTGATTTCAGATCACCGCCAAGCATCAGGTCTGACTGCCCCGGATTGAAGATGTAGGCAGAGCAGGTAGAGATCAGGTAGAGTCTGCCGGGCATTTTCTGGAAGGTGAATGAAGTCCAACATCAATCCTCATAGGAGCCAGTTTCATCCTCCTACAAGTGGAGGATAGGAGAGCAGTTAACACAATGTTCTGGTTTGGCTGAGTCTATGAATCAGCGGACATGGGCTGTCTTCCCATTTTTCTCTGCCATGATGGACTGCGTTCATTCACCGTACTTGTGACCCCAAATATGCAGGCTTTATCCCCACGCCAACCAACTCTCTTGATGCCAACTGGGGGTCCGACAAGTCAGTTCACTTCTGACAGTGACCACAGGGTCTTAGCACAGAGCCTGAAGTGAAGAGCTCGGCCAACAAGGCTTGCCCAGCTCAGGTGCCATCTGGACTCCTGACCAACTGGCCATAAATTCAGTGGTTCCCACAGCCTCCTCCTGGGGCTTGATCCTTGCTAGAACTGCTCACCGAACTCGGGAACAATTTACACACAATTACTGGTTTATTAATAAACCATACTGGGCTTCCCAGGTGGCGCTAGTGGTAAAGAACCCACCTGCCAGTGCAGGAGACGTAAGAGATGTGGGTTTGATCCTGAATGGGCAAGAGCTCCTGCAGGAGGGCATGGCAGCCCACTCCAGGACTCCTGCGTGGAGAAACCCATGGACAGAGGAGCCGTGGGGTCGCAAAGAGTCAGACACCACTGAAGCGACTTAGCACACACGTGAAAGACATGATAAAGGATCCAAACAGACTACCAGACGAAGATGCACAGAGGGTGTGGTCTGGAAGGGTCCTAAGCATGGAACCTTCTGTCCCCATGGAGCTGGGTTGCACTGCCTCTCCTGGCGTGGTTGATTAAGCCATCGGCCAGGGGTGATGAACTCAATCCCCAGCCTTCTCCCCCATCAGGAGGAGGGGGGATGGGGCCCAAAGACCCAACCCTCTGACCTTGGTCTCTTTGGTGACTAGCCCCATCCTGAAGTTCTCTAAGGACCCCCCTCCCCCCGAGAGTGGCCTCATGAGAACAAAAGACACGCCTATCACTTGGGAAATTACAAGGAAATAAGTTATGGGTTGGGAATTGGAGACCAAGATCAAATACATATCTATAGTGTGTGTGTCAGTTACCCTGAAGACTTGGGAATAAAATGCATGGAAGTCTCTCACTTCTCCCAAGGAGTACCTGGCTTTTGTCCAGCAAGGACTCACTCCTATTTTGTCCTCTCAAAAGCATGTAAACTCAGGAATTCCCTGGTGGTCCAGTGGTTAGGACTCCAGGCTATATTGCTAAGAGTGAGCACAAACCACACAGCCTGGCCAAAAAAAAAAAAAAAAAGCACCCAAGCTCGCAGATCACTGGAAAAGCAGACTGGAAGAGTCTTTGAACAGTCAGTGAGCCAATGTTTCCTGAAAAACTACTCTGCAGGGACATTTGCTAAGCGCTACAGGAGGTACAAAGGAAGGAGAATGTCCTTGACAATGTCTTGTTGAGAACAAGACAGAGACAAATCCCAGACTCTGACAACCTGCCGGGGTTTCAACACTGTGGTCCATCCAGTACCAGCTGGGTTCTTAGCTGCCGAGGACTGGGGCCTCCAGTCCCTACTATGTAATGCAGCAGTAATAGTAACACAGACTTGTAGGGCTGTTGGGAGGATTAAACCAGCTAATCCCTGGAAACGGTGCCTGGTACATGCCGAGTGTTCCGTGTCTTGCGAACATCTGAGAGGTACATTAGTGCAAGAAGCTGCTATGGCCAGGAGACATCGCATCAGCAAGACCTCCATGCCCAAGGCCAGATGGATGCTAGGGAGGGTATGTTTGCCTTAAGAATGGGGTCAATGGGGAGACAGGTCCCCGGACTGACTGAGCTGGCTTCCAGAGTATCTGAGGCTTTTATCACCCGGTCTGAACCTCAGCCCTCTGGGGACCCCTGCCCTCAAGGAGTGTGGCCTGGCCTGGACCTCAGAGAACCCAGGCTTTGTACCCTCAGAACAGAACTGTGAATTCTATGGGTGTGTAGGTGCTGGCCAGTCAGGGAGGACTCCATGGAGGAGGCGGCAGTGGAACCAAGGCCTTAAAGAATGGATGGGGTTTCAGAAGGTTAGGGGCAGAGACAACAAAGAGGCCAGCTTTGGGGTGGCCCATCTCCTCTGTCTAGAGGCCACTTCGCTGGGCGAGGTCCCACTGACACCCTCTGTCACGGTCAGGCATTGTACACCATCGGGGATGTCTCTCTTTCTCCCTGAAACCCCACTGCTGCTGCCCAAACAGAAACCTACTTTTCTTGCCTGGCTCTCGGGAGAGCCTCTTCCTACATCCCCTCATCCACAGAACAGCCCTTCTCAGATCTGAAGGCTGAGGTCATGCCAGCCCACCCCCGCTGGCTTTCTCGTCTTCCAAGGACCATGTTCGTCTGGTCCCCTCGAAGCCACACTTGGCGCTCAGCCCAGCTCGGGGGTGCCAACCCACCAGTGGGCTCTGAGGCCTTCCTTGGCCCAACCCCAGGCTTGCGGCTGCTGTCTCATCACCCTCCCCTCCACCCTCCCCATCTCCGGAGCTGCAGAGATGTGGCTGTCCCTGGCACCCCGTCCCAGCTCAGCTCAGAGACTATTCTCAGAACCTTGGCATCCCACCCTGGGCCCTCCCTCGCAGGAGATTTCCAGGGAGAAACAAAACCCAAACGGAGGAACGTCTTCCTATTGCATCACAAGACCTCAGGAGTGAAACACACACCCCACCACTCACCAGCAGGGTGAGCCTGGGCAAGTGACATGCGCATTCCGAGCCTCGGTTTCCCCAGCTGTTAAAAGGGGAAGACAGTGCCCCTACACGGCGCTGCGGTGAGAGTGGGAGGAGTCACCGTTAAAGAAGCATGGAACGGTGCCTTGTGCAGAGTGAGGGCCCTGCTAGCGTAGGGTCTGGTTGGGATGGTGGTTAACAGGGTGGGAGACTGCATCAGGCGTCCTGGAGACATCATTTAACCTCTCTGAGCCCAGTTTCCTCATCTTCTTGCCATAGGAATAATCATAGCACCTACGTCCCTAAAGTGTTGGACGACCATAAGAGATGCTGCTTGCTAATGGGTCTGTGTTAGTGAGGTAGTGCGGTAATTGACATGTAATAAGTCACATTAAAGTTTATAGCATTAAAAAAAGAAAGAAAGAAAGAACCTTTTTCCCTCAGTATTTCTTATATGGACCATTTCTAAAGTCTTTGTTGAATGTGTTATAATATTGCTTCTGTCTTATGTTCTGGTTTTTTGGCCCCGAGGCGCATGGGATCTTAGCCCCCCGACCAGGGATCAAACTCGCACCCCTGCATTGGATGGTGAAGTCTTAACCACTGGACCGCCAGGGAAGTCCCAAGAAGAAGAATCTTGAAACGAAGAGAAAAAGAATGGCTGATCAAGTCTGGATAGAAGCGCGATGACCAAACTCGAGAGAGATGTAAAATGTCTGTAACTCACCTGTCACCCCAGAAGTGGCCCCCTCCATGGCACCCCTTGCCAGGCTGAGCCAGGGGTCCTGAAATAAACCAGGGTTCAAGCAACAGCATATTTAAGCATGCCTGCTTGACCCCCAGGAACCCGGGGAGGAAGAAGAAGCCCTTGAAGGGTTTTCTCTCCACCTGATGAATGCACAGACCTCCTCCATCGGGGAGGGCGGCCGTCATGGGTGCACAGAACGTGTGGACTGGCCACGTGGCTTTGGGTGCCAGGGTCAGGAGCTCGGGCTTTGCTTTTGAAAGACTGGTTCAAGTCCACAACTCTGCCAATTGCTGGTTATGGAATTTGGGTAAATTTCTTACTCCTTCCTAGCCTTGGTTCCCTCCTTCCTAAAGTGGGGATTATGCAAAGTACCTCATTATAGGCTTCCTTGGGGGCTCAGATGGTAAGGAATCTGCCTGCAAAGCAGGAGACTAGGATTCGATCCTTGGGTAGGGAAGATCACTTGGAGAAGGGAATGGCAACCCACTCCAGTATTTTTGCCTGGAGAATCTGATGAACAGAAGAACATGGGAGGCAACAGTCCATGGTGTTGCAAAGAGTTGGACACACACACACACACCCCTCACCACTGAGTGCATGCTCAGTCATTCAGTTGTATCAGAGTCTTTGTGACCACATGGACTGAGCCTGCCAGGCTCCTCTGTCCATGGGATTTTCCAGGCAAGAATACTGGAGTGGGTTGTTATTTTCTCCTCCAGGGGACCTTTCCAACCCAGGGATCGAACCTATCTCTTGAGTCTCCTGCATTGCAGGCAGACTCTACCAACCACAGAGTAAGGAGAAGTAAATGAATTATTTGTTAAATGCCCAACTCACTGTCTGGTAGATGTAAGCGCTGAATGAATTTGGGTCATTATTATTATTATCCTTTCTGGATTTCTCAAACTCCTGAAGAGAGAAGGGCATTCCAGGCAGGAAGTATTTTTAGGGCGTATCTGCTGTCTTCTTAACTGTTCCAGTTGCGATCAGCAGAAGAAGGATGGGGCCGTGACCTGAGCCCCGGAAGGCTTCTGCCTCGTGGCAGCACCGCTGACGTGTGTGTCCATCCTGCTCCGGGGTCAGGGTCCCCCTCTGGCTGCAACTGTCAATCCCGTCACCATCAACACCGCTCCTTCTGCAGAGATGTGAACACGCTGGCATTGTTTCCTCTGGCCAATGGCTTCTCTCTGGCCTGTGATTGGTACCCCCGAGATTCCACTGCGGTCCAGGCATGCCAGCTATGTCAGCGTGACTCCGGTTGTGTGCGTCTGACATCCACACGGACCCGTAGAAGGCAGGCTGCAGCAAGAGGTTATTTGGAATGCTGCTGAATGTTTGACGGCTGTCTGGTTATCTCTTTGGGGGTAGGCCATTAAAGTCGCATCTCGTGTTTTAGGGAGCAAAAGAGATAAACTACATGTTGAAATTCATGAAGCACAGAGGGAATTTTTAAGGATACCCAGCAGCAGCTGAAAGTTGGTGGGGTTTTTTTTCCCCCTAAAACTTTGTAGTTTGTCTTCCACATGGCGATTTCACTTGAATTCAAAGCAGAGACAGTGAAGCAGAGAGGCGTCATAGTAACAGACTCAGGAAACCCTGGGGCTCGGGGTGACGTATAAAGAACGTCGACCCATCTGTCTGGCTCCCATCGTCCCATCAGAGAGCTGTCTGCTTTGTCCTTACTCTTTCTGCCCGACCTGCAGCACGCATGTTAAAGAAAAATCATTTTCCAGACAAGTCAAAATGCCTCCTGGACATCTCTTGGTCAGCTCGCACACGCTGTCCTCCGACACAGCCTTCTATCCCCGTGCCTGTGCCTGGCTGCAGCAGCCAGTTCTTGGCCCTCTGAGAAACGGGATACTTCGTCACTTTAGATCCAGGGCTATGTCTCCTTTGCTCAAAGCATCCTCCCCATCCATCTTCACCATTAGTCATCCAACCAAATGGCCTAAAAAAGAATCCAACTAAATGACAGACACGTTGCCAGGCCATGATAGGCAGATGGGCAGACCAAGCATCAGAGCCTTCCCATCCTCCGCAGCTGCACGTAAGTGCCACCTCCTCCATGCAGCCTTCCAGGCTGTCCACTCAACAGAGCCCCTCAGTCTCCTTCTTCCTGTACTGCTGTAACACCGAGGGGATCCTTATCTCCCTTCAGTCAGTCAGTCAGTCCAGTTGCTCAGTCGTGTCCGACTCTGCGACCCCATGAATTGCAGCATGTCACGCCTCCCTGTCCATCACCAACTCCCGGAGTTCACTCAGACTCACATCCATCGAGTCAGTGATGCTATCCAGCCACCTCATCCTCTGTCATCCCCTTTCCCTCCTGCCCCCAATCCCTCCCAGTAGCAGAGTCTTTTCCAATGAGTCAACTCTTCTCATGAGGTGGCTAAAGTATTTCCCTTGCTCTTTTATTAAAGGGAAAGTCATGTGTGAACACACTTGTTCTCTACAGACTGTGAAATTGTTGAAGATAGGGACCACAAGGTGTTCGTTTTCTATCTTGGACCACTTCTGAGATTGCAGCATTAAGGTCTCAAGACTTTTCTCCTCCCACGGACACTTAAATGCACGAAGAAACAAAGCACAGTGATGGCACATCATTTATAAAAACAAACAAAAAAAAAAGTGGTGTGGGAAGTCGCCCGTATGTCCATTAATCGTAGGAAGTGATTAAATTATGATACATTCTAACTGTGAATGCAGGAGACGATGGTTTGATCCCTGGGTTGGGAAGATCCCCCTGCAGAAGGGAATGGCAGCCCATTCCAGTACTCTTGCCTGGAAATCCCATGGACAGAGGAGCCTGGAGGGCTTCAGTCCATGGTGTTGCAAAGAGGTGGACGTGACTGAGTGACTATTAAAAAACCTTCTGCACTTACAATGAATGAAGCAGATCCATACCAACTGTTCAATGAAAAAAAAAAAAAAAGCTGCAGGACAATATTTGGCATGATCCTAGTTAGGGTTTTCACAATTCCAATGCTTGGAAAAAGAAAAAAGAAAAATCTCTCTGCTGTGATTGGGAAGGTGTTGGGTTATCTAAAAATGTCAGGAAAATGAGATATCATTTTAAAATGAATTATACATATGGGGAAACAGTGGAAACAGCATCAGACTTTATTTTTTGGGGGCTCCAAAATCACTGCAGATGGTGAATGCAGCCAAGAAATTAAAAGACACTTACTCCTTGGAAGGAAAGTTATGACCAACCTAGATAGCATATTCAAAAGCAGAGACATTACTTTGCCAACAAAGTCCATCTAGTCAAGGCTATGGTTTTTCCAGTGTTCATGTATGGATGTGAGAGCTGGACTATAAAGAAGGCTGAGCACCAAAGAACTGATGCTTTTGAACTGTGGTGTTGGAGAAGACTCTTGAGAGTCCCTCGGACTGCAAGGAGATCCAACCAGTC
>SJYV01044166.1:6864-21118 GCA_006410875.1 Neotragus pygmaeus
AAAAAAAAAAAAAAAGTTAACTCTTAGATTCAGCCCTGATGACTCAACATTCCAAATGTTAGGAATGTAATTTGAGAAAAATAGAATATACAATCAAGTTAAAGGAAATTTGATTAAAAAAAAAATCAACATGAGATTTCCAGATGCTGTTACTGCTGCTAAGTCGCTTCAGTAGTGTCCAACTCTGTGTGATCCCATAGATGGCAGCCCACCAAGCTCCCCCATCCCTGGGATTCTCCAGGCAGGAACACTGAAGTGGATTGCCATTTCCTTCTCTAATGCATGAAAGTGAAAAGTGAAAGTGAAGTCCTGTCTGACTCTTAGTGACCCCATGGACTGCAGCCTAACAGGCTCCTCCATCCATGGGATTTTCCAGGCAAGAGTACTGGAGTGGGGTGCCATTGCCTTCTCCGATTGCCAGATGAAATAAATGCAAAAATGTAAATACTGTCCTGCTGAATGAAAAGCTTTAATATAAGTATGACCAGCTTCTCCAAAGTCCTCATTCTAGGAAGCTTTCATAAAAGAAGTCCATCTGTCATTGTGTGAATTCTAAAACATCTGTTCCATGCAACAGTCAAGTGGTGCCTGAGGTCTGTGCTATATCAGGGTAAACTTCACTTTGATTAAAGTGAAAAAAGCTTGGGAATCTCAGAATTCAGAGAGGCCCTATCAAACAATTAATACCACCACCCCCCCCTTTTTTTTTCAAATATATTGCTAAACTCTATGAAAGGATTTGTTGGGAAAAGGTACAAATCATTTTGCACTTCTAGGACTTACTGTATTTCTGAATAATTTCTCAACTATTGATGAAGATTTAAATATTACATTTCTTTTTCAGAAACTGAGCTATTAAAATATACATTCAAATATAAGACATTAAATAAAAATTCTTAAACTATTTAAAAAGTATATTCTGGAAGCAAGCTTTAAATGTTGCTATAGTTATTCCTTTTGAACAGATTTGTGTAAGTTATGTTTTTCCAAAAAAAGTCGAATTGCTCATTCTTTAGAATTAGATAAGGATGCTTTAAAAAAAAAATCTATAAAAAGCATAAGGTAAAATTATAAAACAATCTCTTGTCAGCCAATCTAACACTTTGCAGCAAACAGCATGGCTTGATTAAATTCTTTTTCATTTGCTCTGTGTGTGTACTTGAATATCAATGATCTTAGTTTTTTAACATGTTTTCCTTTTATAATGCTTTATTTAAATGGAAAAAAAAAAACCAACAATAAGCACCCAGTGACTTTAGAGATTAACACTGCAAAGTGAGAGGCTTGACACAAAAAAGACAAAAGCTTGAAAAGGAAAAGAAGAAAGGAAGGGCCCCAAGTACGTGGTGGATGCTGCTAAGTCACTTCAGTCGTGTCTGACTCTGTGCGACCCCAGAGATGGGAGCCCACCAGGCTCCCCCATCCCTGGGATTCTCCAGGCAAGAACACTGGAGTGGGTTGCCATTTCCTTCTCCAATGCATGAAAGTGAAAAGTGAAAGTGAAGTCGCTCAGTCGTGTCTGACTGTTCATGACCCCATGGACTGCAGCCTACCAGACTCCCCCGTTCATGGGATTTTCCAGGCAAGAGTACTGGAGTGGGGTGCCATTGCCTTCTCTGTGGTGGATAGTGTTGCAGTTTTCATTAGAGAAGAAACATGTGTGATACATCATGCATTTCATGTCAAATGGGCAAAGGCATTGTTTCCAAATGGCATGTGGTTCATTGGGAATCACTTGACTCCCATTCTTAAGCTCAAATTAAGTTTTTTTTTTTTTTTAATTTTATTAAAGTTGGGGGAAATATACCATCTCTTTACAGATCTCCAGGGAAAGGCATGGAGGTCTGAGGCTTGAGGACGCTAAACAACCAAATTATATTGTAGGCACAAATTCTATTGTTCGACAGTGACCTACATGTCTAGTTTTCTGTGGGAAGTACCTCCCCAGCACTATAATGTCTGGCCTATTGTTCTGTTCTGATTCAAAATCTGTTCGACTGTGAGATTTCCCTTCTAGACACAGTGAACAGTGACGGCCTATACCTGCAGAGGTTGCAATGGGAAGACAGGTCATTACTTAAATCATGGATGGACTTTTCAAAGCACAGTTCTGTGGTTTACTATTCCTAGGAAACTTGTCCAGATATATTTTGGAAAGGTTAACTGTCAGGATTCCTGGTTGGTTTGCCAGAGCTGTTTTTCACGTTTCAGCAAAATCATGTGTGTGTTTGTGTGTTCAGCCGCTCAGTCATGTTATGATTCTTTGCAAGTCCATGGACTGTAGCCTNGGCTTTAATGGAGAAACTAGATAAGGCAGAAGAAATTGCTAGAAAAGTGTGTGTGTCTTATATGCTTCATCCAGTTTGGCACTGCACTTCTCTCAGAGAGCTACACACTACCAGACTATAAAAAATGCTGGAATGGATACATTCCTTGGCTTTCTTCCTGTTGGACTGGTTTACTATGTTTGAAGTGTTGGCAGTCCATTTTACTCAACAAGAAAAGAGGTGATTTGAGACATTTTTAATTATCATGAGCTGCAGGGAAACTGTATCTTGGAGGGAAAACCCCGACATATCTTGGACATCAATCATGACTATTAGATCTGCTTTTGTCATTTTATTTAGTATTTGATTCCCAGGTTAAACGTTTTGTGCATAAGCATCTCATGTATTTTTCTAAATCTAATTTATGCACATTTTCATTTCTTGGTAGAATGGAAACCTCATAGTGGAAAATTGATTCTCTTTTGGAAAAGGAGGTTTCTTTTTTCCCCCTCTAACTGCTCCCATGCTTTGAATAATGAGTCNGTGAGGGGCCAGGGGCCCTGCCCCGAGAGCCAGGTGGCATCACAGATGCCAGAGCAGGTCTGTCCTCCGCTCAGGGGCCCTTGGCTCGTGCCCCCTTGGAAAGCTGCACCTTGACCCCGATTTCCCCCCACCGAAGGCTCATCCAAGATGCTGAATGAAGAGCTGGGGTAGAATAGCCCCTGTGGGCGCTTAGCTTTGCCCTCCACTGCCTCGCGCCGCAGGAAAGCCTGCCTGCTTTGGACTGTGTTTCCTTGGGGATGGGAGCAGGGCACGGCTGGTCATCCTGCCCTCTGCTCCCTAGTCCGAGCCTTCTGACGTCAGACATTGCCATCACCTAAACCAGGGCTGCCCTCATTTCCAGGCCAACCGTACAGAGAAGCGCCTCCCACATCATAAGGGGTTTAAGCAGGAGGGCTCTCGGGTGAGCCGGCTCCTCACCACACCCCCCATGCACTGTCCCTTGCTTGTCCTCTGCGGGCACTGGGCCCAAGTTCTGATGCCACCTCCTGATAGTCGAGGTGTATTTCTTAATGGTTATTTATTTCGGAAAAGATCCATTTTAGCGAAACAAGTTGGAGGTTCCTGTAAAGTAACTCCATGAGTTAATCACTTGATCTCATCTTGCATTTTGGTTGGCTCCAGATTCTCAGTGCTTATTATTGCATTATTGCATTTGAACCTGGTGCCTGAACAGATCTGAATGTGCCTGGGCGCCATGTCAGCCTCTGGTTATGTTTTTGATTGCATGACAAGAAAATTATTCATGGGTAACTATGAGTGCATCCATCAGATAGACTTAATTTTCAGGCACATAAAGAAAAAAAAATAGCCGTTAAATTCTGTTTTCCAAATTTTTGGTTCACCTTTTTCAAATAAAACATCCAGCCCCCGCCTCGTGTGGTACCCTCATGAACATTGTTTATCGTAAATTACCACAGAATTTATTTTGTGTTAGGATTTCATTGATGTTTGTCGAAAGAAAGGAAGGTTGCTGAGTGTATTTAATGAACAAGAAACAACTTGTCTCCTGTCTTGTCTTCATAGGAAGTTGGGAGCCGCTGCAGAGACCCTCCGAATTACTGGACGATACACGGGTTATGGCAAGTGTTTCCTGTATTTAAAACTTCAGCAGCCCCGGAAGCTGGCTGACCTGGGGTGCTGGCTTCACTCTGTCCAGACGTGTATTCTGGTGATTTCTGTTAGGAGTGTATTCAGCAGGCCAGAAGCTTGTTGAGAAACATCTAGTCTTTCTAACATGACCTGCCTTCACTTGTCCTTGAGTTCTGTTTTGGTAGAACGGTAACAGTCTAGCTTAAATATGCATTTAAGGGTTCTGGGTACATTTTTGATCACTGAATTTTAATTTCCTCATTTTCTTCTTTTGGAACCAATAAGTAAATGCATAAAAATAAGTGTATGTACGTTATACATATGTGATTTGTATCTATAGTGTACATACTTCACAGATACCCAGATCTTTTCTTGCGGTTTTGCCTGCAGTCTGTTTAGTTTGTTTTTCTGTGGTGTGTGCATATTGTGCTCATGACATTGAACTCTGTGCTTGCTTGTCCAGAGAGACTGACCGGGTCTCCCCGCTCCCTTGAGAGGAGAGCAGTCCTGCCTCCTGCCGGCCCTGGTGTCCCTCGGGGACAGGGTCGGTGGCATGCCGGTTAAACAGGGGCCTGAGGACCGGGCCTCATCCCACCTCTGATTTTCTGTGACTTCACTGCTGCCCTTGGCCGCCCTCCAGCTGGAGGGACGGCACCCAGCTCAGTGGGGAATTGGGCTAGTTTCGGGGGCTGGGCCAGGCCTGTCCACCCTGGAGAAAGCAGGTTTGGTCCCTCGTGATCTAAGCCGCACGTGGAGATGGAGCGTGGACCCGTCCAAAATTGGATGCGTGAGGACAGAATCGGGCACAAGTGGAGAGACACGTGCTCTGTGCTAGAACATTCCCACAGCCAACCTTGAGTCGTCACCAGGCGCGTCCTGAGCACGACACGTACCTTGTATTAATGATCCTCATCACCTTTAAAGAGGTGGAAACTTGCCGTTCTCATGCCATGCTTGTTGAATGGAGATTTGCAAGTAACTCAGAAAGCGTTGGTCGCTCAGTCGTGTCCAACTCTTTGCGACCCTGTGGACGGTAGCCCGCCACGCTCCTCCGTCCATGGGATTCTCCAGGCAAGAATACTGGAGCGGGTTGCATGGCTTTCTCCAGGGGATCTTCCCAATCCAGGGATTGAACCTGGGTCTCCTGCATTGCAGACAGACTCTTAGCACAGAACCACCGCGGAAGCGCCAGAACCTGGCCAGATATCTCCATTGGCCCAGCTCTGGGTCGCCCCCTGCTGGGCGGGAAAGCCTGTTGGCCTGTGCCTGAAGTTTGGAACCGCTTTCTACTTTGAAGGGAACTCCAGTAGTGCCCGCTTGTGCCCAAGCGTGGCTCGCCCCCTTTCGTTCTCTCCAGACCACAATTCGAGTGTTTTCTCATGCCATTTGGAACCGGCCCGACCAAGACTAATTTCTCTTTATTTTTTCAACTCTAATTTCAAGGCCCGATAAAAGTGAAGTGTGTAACCGATCCTGGCCCTTTAATCCACAGGAGATCAAGGTACTAACTTTAATAATGTTCCACCTCGGAGTCTCCCAAAAGATTTGCTCCCCCTCTAGGTGTGCCCTCAAAGCGGTGTTTAAAGTGTGTTCACCAGTGTTTGTGGGCATCTAAAGCAGCCCCACGCGTTAAGGATGATCTATGTTGGAGTAAGTCCTCTGCCCTGGGCCCGACGGGCTTCAGCGACGTGTGAGGGGCGGCAGGGGTGAGCAGGCCGGCCCTGGCTCTAGCCTGCGGCCCGTGGTTCCCAGTCTGAGACCCCTCCCGCTGGGCATGAGCTCGGGCATGGGCACCGCCCTGGCTTGAGGACTGCCGTGACCCCTGGGTGTCCTTTCTGGCTGCGGGTGGGTTTCTCAGTGGGGCCAGTGCGCAGGGAAGAGAGGATGGGCCTTTCCAGGACAAAGACTTGTATTGCAGAGTAAGTCTGGGCGCTGAGGTTACGAGAGCTCGTAGCAGCCTCACACGCACACACACATGCACACACGCACACACACATGAGTGCAGCTTTCCACGGGGCGCTGACAGCCCCTCGTGTGTGATGGTCAACTGTCGAGGACTCGTCACTACGTACCTGGACTTAGCGAGCAGGGTCTGCGAGTTCCTGAGACCTCTCTGAAAACGTGGGGCAGACTTGGGATTTGCCAGAACTGTGGGCCGTTCCCAGGACTGTATGGCCCCCGGAAGGACGAGGTAGTCGCGTCCAAGCCAGTCACAGGTTCTCATGCCAGAAGCGCATCGGGCACTGTGCCGGGGGCCGGGCAGAACCAGGTGCGGTCTCCAGCCCCTGCTGCCTGCAGCCGGGAGCTGGGACAGCTGTCCCCTCTGGGTGCCTGGGAGGGTAGTCAGAGCAGAGGACCATAGGCCTGGGCCCGGCTCTCCTGGGGAGGTAGTGGTGAGCTGGGATCCAGCTTAAGCAGAGACAGGAGAGGCAGCAGCCTGTGCAAAGGCCCCGGGGTAGGACGGAGCTTTGGAGCAGCTGGGAGGAAGCCAGTGTGGCTGGGGTGAGCCGTGGGCCCGGGCAGGGTTCCTCAGAGCCCTGTGTACTGGTTAAGGCTTGTGTGTCTGAGTAAGATGCAGATGTAGTCATTGGAAACATTCAAGCTGGAGAGAGAAGGAAGCCAGCATCATGGCTTGAAACTTTTGGGGTTTTTTAAATGCTGAATCAGTACTCCCTTGTGTGGGTGGACATGATTAGTCTAGCCGTTCACCGTCAGAGCTTATATTTTCACATACGCTTTCACGATTCCCCGGACTTCACTTTCACGTATGTCTTAAGAAACACGTCATGCAAAATACAGAGTCGTTTTCCTCACCTGAGTGTTACTAGCTCACAGAGCTCAGTTTCGTTTGCTTTTTTTTAATGTGTTCGTTTATCAGGTCTGCCTTCTAGGTTTGAGTTGTCAAGCCTTACGTGGATTTATTATCATTGCTTTTTTTCATGCAGGACCTTTTGCAAGACATGAATATGTACTGGCCCGATCTGCTCCATCCGTCCAACTACAGCCTCCAGTTCTGGTGAGTCTGAGTTCCCAGGCCCGTCTCGGGCCCCACAGCCCAGGTGTGAGGTGGGACCGCGGGAGCAGGGGTGACGGAGAGCCTGGCTCCTGAGGCTGCGGAGCTGGATGGCCTCGTGCGTGCCGCACCCTCTTTGGAACAGTCCTCCAGTGGATAAAGAATGAGGGCGAGGGGAATTGACTTTGTAAACTTGCTTTTTAATCTGTTATATCTTTCACTTTGTGTGTGTGCTAGGTCATTTCGATTGTGTCTGACTCTCTGTGACTGTGGACTGTGGCCCGCCAGGCTCCTCCGTCCGTGGGAGTCTCCAGGCAGGAATACTGCAGTGGGTTGCCATGCCCTCCTCCAGGGCATCTTCTGGACCCAGAGGTTAAACCCGGGTCTCCTGCATTGGCGGGTGGATTCTTTACCGCTGACACCACCTGGGAAGCCCTCCCTCACTGCAGGGTGGCAATTTATAATTCATCTCACAGTGAATCAGGTTTTGGCCAGAGTGATTCACTTAACTTGGAAGTATATTTGTGTAGACTCTTCAGTCAGTTCAGTTCAGTTCAGTCGCTCAGTCGTGTCCGACTCTTTGCCACCCCATGAATCGCAGCACGCCAGGCCTCCCTGTCCATCACCAACTCCCGGAGTTCACTCAAACTCATGTCCATCGAGTTGGTGATGCCATCCAGCCATCTCATCCTCTGTCGTCCCCTTCTCCTCCTGCCCCCAATCCCTCCCAGCATCAGGGTCTTTTCAAATGAGTCAACTCTTCGCATGAGATGGCCACAGTACTGGAGTTTCAGCTTTAACATCAGTCCTTCCAGTGAACACCCAGGACTGAGCTCCTTTAGGATGGCCTGGTTGGACCTCCTTGCCATCGAAGGGACTCTCAAGAGTCTTCTGGAGGAGTGAAAGTTTGGAGAAGAGGTTTTTGAAACAAAACAGAGTGACAGTGGCATTTGTCCTGGTTCGTGGGTGTTTGGATTGCGAATTCACTTGGGGGTGTGTGGCTGGGGGGTGGTTCACTCACGGCTCTGGGTCTGGAGGCTGTAAAAGTTGGGGAGATGAACAGTCCACGTCTCCAGTGCTGGCTCTGAGCGACCTGAGATCTGGAAAGTGGTTTCAGAACAGACTGTGGCCTACATGGGTTGAAATAGTGAAAAACAATAAAAAACCTTGAGCACTTCCTGGTGTACTTAACAGTGAAAACGCTTTGGTGACTAAGTAACAGGAGAGATTTCAGTAGTTAGAATATTCCAGGTGGAATCAGTCAGGGTTTTGCCAAAGCTTAAAAATACACCACTGAACATAGACGAGGCATCTCCCCAGGTGGCACAGCGGTCAAGAACCTGCCTGCAGTGCAGGAACCAAAAGAGACACAGGCGCGATCCCTGGGTCGGGAAGGTCCTCTGGAGGAGGGCACGGCGACCCACTCCAATGTTCTTGCCTGGAGAATCCCACGGACAGAGGAGCCCGGTGGGCTACAGTCCATGGGGTCGCGAAGAGTCGGACAGGACTGAGCAACTCACACACACACATAACACACAGGTGGCCTTCGATGGGGCGAGTTCTCGTCTGATGCGATGCTGTGGGCAGAGCACACACTTGGCTTTGTGTTCTAATAAGGGCGAAACGATGCAACTTTCAGGCCGGGAGTTTAAAGGACGCACTTAGAAGCTTGTTCTAAATGACGAAGGTGGCGTTCGTGCCTTTGGACGTGGAGGTGGTGCTCACGTGGCCGGTTGCTCACGACTCACTGGTCACTGCCCGAGGGTGGTATTGCCCAGGTCGCCTTGCTATCTTGGGTCAAATGTCCACAGAGGTGTCCTGGCCTCTCCTGTCCTTAAGGGGGAGGGTTATGTCAGAAAACTTTTCTGTTTAATCTCAAATGGGAATCGCGTATGCAAAGGAGAGGGTCCTGGTATCTGTTGGTGCTCAAGATAGTTCCCTAAGATTAAATCTGTTAACAAAACCAGCCATCCTGAAAAATACTGTGTACATGACCTTCTGCAAAATAGGGGTGTTATTGGTTTCTGATTCTTGTAAGAAAAAGAAGGACTTCCCAGCAGGTTAAGTGGTAAAGAGTCAGCCTGCTAATGCACGAGATGTGTGTTTGACCCTGGGTTGGGAAGATCCCCTGGAGGAGGAAATGGCTACTCACTCCAGTATTCCTGCCCTAGAGAATCCCATGAACAGAGGAGCCTGGTGGGCCTCCCATCCATGGGGTTGCAAAGAGTTGGACACGGCCGAGCATCTAAACAACAAGAAAGAGTGAGAGTGTGGTCATCTCTAACATCTGTTGAGTTAACTTGCTCTGGAAACAACAGTGGACGTTTCTTGACTATTACATGCTAGGAGCGGTTTGGGCATGTGTTGGGCATGTGTGACTGCTTCCGCCCCTGACTTCTCCAGCTCCTTCTGTGGGAGATTCTAGAATGACTGTCCCTGTTGTGCAGAAACTGAGGCCCCCGTAATTCAGTTTCACGTTCAGCTAGTTGAAAAGAGTCTCCTTTTTGTACTTCATAGAATTTAGAAAGTTAAGAATTCACTGTGGGTGCTATTGTAGATGAAGACAGTTGATTGTTCATGGTATTAATATCTCCTCATGGTTTTCTTGCGGCTCAGCTCATAAAGAATCCACGTGCAACGCAGGAGACCCTGGTTTAATTCCTGGGTCAGGAAGATCTGCTGGAGAAGGGATACCCACTCCAGTGTCCTGTCCTGAAGAAGTCCATGCCCTGCATAGTCCATGGGGTCGTAAAGAGTCAGACACGACTGAGCGACTTTCACTTTCACGTTTCCCTTTCATGGTTTCCTTGGGCCCGGGAGGCTGGTAGCTCACAGCCGTTACCCTCGCTCTGGACTACTCCCTGGTGATGCTACCGAGGAATCAGTGATATACACGTTGTGCTTCTGTTAAACTGCATGTGGGGGCCTTCTGAATGCTTGAGTGACTGTCTTTATTAAATCTTTGTGAATTAATCGTTGATAAAGCTGATGCCCGTGTGGTTTTTCCATGCTAACCATGGTTAGCTTCTGAATTGACAAGTTGTCAGTCATTCTAAAGGCACGTGTAATCTATGATTGGCAGTTGATTGGTTGGCAGCGTGGGGCATTGGAAGAGCCCCGAGCATGGGTCGAGGCATGCCGGGGTTGCCTGGCTGGGCGGCCGTGAAGCTGGGCTGCTCACTGGCCCCTGTGAGCCTCGGTGTCCCCACTTGTAAACCAGCAGTTATGTTTTCACTTTGCAGCATTATGAGGCTCGAGTGAATAATGGGTGAACATTCTGCAAACCTTTGTTGCGTGCATGTGTGCTGAGTCATGTCTGACTCTCTCTCGACCTCACGGCCTGTAACCTGCCTATCCTCCGTCCGTGGAATTCTCCAGGCAGGAATACTAGAGTGGGTTGCCATTCCCTTCTCCAGGGGATCTTCCCGACCCAGGGATCGAACCCACGTCTCCTGCATTGGGAGGTGGATTCTTTACAACTGAGCCACCTGGTTTAATCTTCGATAAAACACGAGCATTTATTATCAGCAGTGGTGTTTTTCTTCAATACAAATCGCTGCTTGTTTGCGGGCACTTGGCTGGGCTGTTGCTTCTGTGCAGTCATCTCTGTAGATGACGTCTACGCTGCAGTGAGCTCGGGAAACTGACTCGGGCCATCCTGGTGATGCGTGAGCCTGCCTTTTCTCGCCGGTGGCTGAGGCGTGGCCGTCCAGCAGTGCCCGTCACGCCCCCTGCTGTCCAGCCGGGGCTCCCCGGAGGACACCCAGAGCCATGTCATCCTGTGAAGCCTGAACGATGGCATTCTTTCTCAGTTGGGTTTGTTGTTAATCTCAGAAGCGAGTTGGAGCCGCCTGGCGGAGGAAGGCTTGGAGAAAACGCGAGGGCTGGTGGTGTGCCTGGGCCCGGCGGGGCCCGGGGCCTGTGCCGAGAGGAGGACGTCTGTCCTTCCCGCTTTGTGAAAACGGCAGTCTGCCTCCGGCCCGGATGCCCTGCATGAACAGCCGTGCAGGTGGCTTATTGGGAGGTGGTGTCATTACCTTTTAAAGTGAAAAGTGAAGTCGCTCAGTCGTGTCCGACTCTTTGCGATGCCGTGGACTATAGCCCACCAGGCTCCTCCGTCCATGGGATTTTCCAGGCAAGAGTACTGGAGTGAGTTGCCATTTCCTTCTCCAAGATTATCTTTTAACCAGAGTTTTTTTTTTTTTTTAAACACACCCTTACAGGAGCCACGAGTGGAAGAAGCACGGGACCTGTGCCGCCCAGCTGGATGCCCTCAATTCCCAGAGGAAGTACTTTGGCAAGAGTCTGGATCTGTATAAGGCACTGGCCCTGACCAGGTGGGAGACCCAGGCCTGTAGGCGTGGCTCCCGCACCCCACTCTCCCAAGTCACTGCACACCCACACCCTAGTCCTGGGGATGAACGGGGCTGTGAGTTGCCCAGCACAGCATCCTTGTCTCAGGTACCATGGTCCCGGGCTGCGGAGTCGTGCTGAGAAACGCACGCCTCCTCCCACGAGCCTTTCCAGACCCCTGGAGGCCTGACTGCATGGAGTGGACTCAGAGACTCAAGGGGCTCATCACGCAGGTCCTGGGAGAAGTCGCCCACGTGGGAGACCCCCGGGCACCTCCCTCTTATCAGACTCCGGGGAGGAAGGTGCCCCCCACCCCCGTTCACCAGCACAGACCTCACGGTCCTGGCTCATAAGCAGCGTGAATCTGGCCAACTCTGCAGCCCAGGTTTTATTGAATCCAGCAGGAAAAGGAGAGTACGTGCTCACGCTGAAAGTTTCAAGGTCAAATATTTGAATAATTTGTCCCTTCAGCCAACAGCTACTTACTAAGGACCTCCTGGTTACTCCTCCTGAATCTGCGTGGCTCTCCATACGCATGCGCAGGTGCAGAGTTGTTGAATTCTGGGGCTCCTGGGGCACCAGCCAGGCCCACGGGAGTGGACGGACTGAGTCTTGGCCTCTGCGAGTGTGTTCCCTGGGGCCTGCTGAGGAAGGAACTCCTGCCCACCGAGTGTCTGATGGGGACTATGTAGAACCGCTGTAGAGAAGTCAGAGTCTCCCAGCTTCTCCAAGGAAAACCCAAAATCTCAGTGCTCACAAAATTAAAGCTGAGGCGTCAAAACACGTCCTTTCTACTTGGCTCTGTGTTATAAACCGCTGGGCTTCCCAGGCAGCACAGTGGGAGGGACCCACCTGCTGTGCAGGAGACATGAGACGCAGGTTCAGTCCCTGGGTCGGGAAAATCCCCTGGAGGAGGGCATCGCAAGCCACTCCAGTGTTATTGCCTGGAGAATCTTCAGGGACAGAGGAGCCTGGAGGGCTACACTCCATGGGGTCACAAAGAGCAGGCTAAAACCACATGCTTTAGAAAGTGATTCAAGGCGTTGAAAGTATTTTAAAGATTGATCTAATCTTGGGTTGTTAGGATAAGCCTAGAATCCAGAATCAGCGGCTAGCTGTCCTCAGGATAGGCACGGCGGGTAGGTGGTTCTGTGGTGCCTACTCCAGTTGGTGGCAGCCACCCGGACTGGTGCTGAGAGGTTCCGGTGCTGGAAAGGGGCCCAGATGAGGCACTTGTGTGCCCACAGTGAGGGGAGGCCTGGGTGCCACTCCGTGTTGCCTATGTCAGCAGACTTACGGCCCCAGTGGTGAAGCTGTACACTTCGCTTTAAGAGGGTCTTCATTTGTATTATGAAATGTGATAGCAGCAAGAAAGGAAATCGGACCTTCATTATACAGATTTTTTTTTTTTTTTTGCTTTAAAATTTAGCATGCTCCAAAAATTGGGGATAGAACCATCTACTGATCACTACTACCAGGTAAGTTTGCTTCTGGCTTCTTATCGAATGTGTATCCACTCACGGGATGCCCAGCCACGACTAGCTGTCACCTCAGCCATGAGCTATACTCTGGTTTCAGAGAACCCAAACCAGCCCCTCCCACTGACTATTAACGTTTCTAAATAGATTTTTAAGTTTTGTCTTCCTGTATATTTTGTGTAGACTCAAGGCTAGTGGAGCATGATTTTGGAGCAGGTTCGTGGCTCCCTAGTGAGGAGTGTGTTCCAGGCACTTAAGAGGCTGGTGTTAATAGAACGTGTGGCTGGACGGCACAGTCTGTGAACCTGAGTAAGAAAGTGCAGATGTGTTTTTATGATGTGATTGTGCTTCGTTTCGTGATAAAAGTGTGGAAACTGGAACCTGGCAGAGCCTGTTGGCGGGTGGCCTGTACAGAAGGGCTCACCCTGGTGTGAGCGCAGTTGTGGGTGGACGGCCTGGCCCTGCCCGGGCCTGAAGCCTCTGCTCTCTGTGAGTCAGCCGACCCCACTCTGGAGACAGCTTTTATTATTTGTGCCACATATGAATGTGAAAACACCCGAAAGTCACTGTCTTCAGCAATTATGAGTTCTGGTGCCTCGGCGGGTCCAGAACCCTCAGTCTGGTGACCTGGTGTGACTGAGTCAGCACGTGCGTCTCCCTCTGTGGATCCGCCGTTCTCCATTCGTGGAGAGTAGGGGTGGGCAGGGCAGTGCCCTTCCGGAGGGCTGCAGGCTGCCCTCTGTCCATCCGCCCAGGAGGCAGGGCGTTTGCAGGCCCCTTCAGTGTCACCTGGACTCACGTTTAAGCGGATAAGCGGAATTTCGGAATTTTCCTGCCCGGAACGTGACGTTCAGAGAGCAGACTTCAATTCCAAGCCAGAGCAACGGCCACGGCGCGTGTTTTCTGAGCTCCTTCTCTGCGCTGGAGGCTCGAGGCGCGGCGTCAGCACAGGCAGGGCCTGCCCGCCCGTCTCCTGGCGGGGGAGCTTCTGGTTTTGTACCCGGCATGCAGGCCCTGGGTCAGGGCCGAGAGGGGAAGCGAGACCCGCGAACGCCGCCTGTGTGGACTCCGGTCTGGAGGGGGGCCTATGGGGCTGCTCCGTCCCCTTCAGGGCCCGGGGCCGGGGCGGTTCATCCCCAGCGTCTCCGAGCTGTGTCCGTGAGCCAGGGGCGCTCTGGGGCGAGCACGCCGCTGTCGGATATTTGCGTCCACACAGGTGTAAACCAGTGTCACTTCTGACCATGACAGAACGGTTTGTTTCCTCTGCTGACATTTCATTTCTAATGCAGTTTATCTGATTTCAGGTGTCGGACATCAGAGATGCGCTTGTCAGCGTGTACAAAGTCGTGCCCAAAGTCCAGTGTTTTCTGCTAGAGAAGGTCAGACGTGCCACGCTCTGTCATCCCCTCTGTCTCTACCAAGAAGAGCCGTGCAGTCTCCTGGGAGCGCTGCTCACCGTGGAGTTCCCGGGGGCAGAGTTACGGTGGGGG
>SJYV01044169.1:0-19320 GCA_006410875.1 Neotragus pygmaeus
ACATGGATGTCGCTCATCACACATGCAATCCTTCCCCTCTAATGCTCAGACTGTGTTTATGAAGTGGCTGCCAGGCACCAGCCATGAAGACAGCCTCTGGATGGGACGAGGTCAAGGATTCTGTGAGATGTACCTGGTCCGATCTTAAGTCTTAATAGAGGGCAGCTTTTCCAGAAAAATCTTCCAGAAATCAGCATTTCTCATTATAATGGAATTTATGGGGTTTGGGGGGGCAAGAGGCTGCATCAGTTACTAGCCTGTAGGATAGGATCCCATCTGATGACTCAGAATTTGGGGGTTTGTTCCCCTGAAGGAGCGTGCTGTGTAAAGGGCTTCGATGGTGGACGGTGTCGTCTCTGCACATCCGTGTGCTTCTCAATGAACTTGGCCGGCTCCATGTTGCAAATCAGAAAATCGACCCCAAAGTTGCAAATCCGGTTGAGAGTACTGACGTCTTCCCCAAGCATAGATGGTGGCAGTCATAAATATCAGGCACCGAGAAACAGACCACTTAACCCGAATCTCGCCCTTTGATCACCTCTCCAGCCAGACACCCAGCAGACTCTCACATCCTCTGATAAAGAGTTGCTGGGCTTAATGGGTTTTCTCCTTCCCCTTCCCCAGTTACTCACCCAGAGAATCCGAGGCTGCCTGTCAGGTCATCACAGCCGTCAGTCCCGTATCTTCCCGCCAGCAGCCTGTGACGGTCCCATTAACTTATATGGTCACATCTCCAGCAGCCCCCACTCCCCGCCATAAACCAGCTTCCCACCGTGAGAAGCTGTCGAGTGCTCCTTATCAAAGGTTTAAATGGACTCTGTTCATAAATTTCTTACGGAGATGCCTCCTGATAGCCGGGCTGGCCAGGGCGGGGGTGCTGCAGGGCTCAGACGGTAAGTGGTGGCCGTTCCTGGACAATTACCTCAACCCCATTTATTTATTGCACTGCCTGTAAATCACTTAGAAAGCCCCAGTGTTTTAGGGCCGGAGTCCTGGAATCTCACATTATCCACCACAATGGGAGAACCCAGGTAGAAGGACCTCTTCCCTGGCCTGCAGGAGGAAGAGGCCGTATGCATGGCAGCGGCCCGACCAGCATTTCCGGTGGTCCCCCGGGCCCCGCTGGGTCCACCTTCCGCGTCAGATACGGTCCCTGCTGCCTGCCTGTGGATACCTGAAGGATTACTCTGGATACCATCTGTCTGTCCCTGAACCACTCCTTTGCCTCATGGGTGGTCCTCACGCCTCAGTGCTTCTGGGGGCTGTTTGGTCCTGGATGAGGGTCAACTCTGGCTGAAGTTTAATAGTGAGCAAGGACCTGCCTATACCACGAGGGCAAATTGAATGTAATCTCCAGCATTAGGCATCTTACTGAGTATAGGTCTCTCTCTGAACCAACGTTTGCTGAAGGCGCAGTTCCCAGCACACAAGCCTTGTGTCCCCTGACCTCTTCTGGCTTCCTGGTTGTACGAGGTCACAAGCTGCTCCCGAAGGTCTGTGACCTTGGAGACACGCTGCAGGCCACCTAACATGCTCACCAAACCCTCCATCCCATCGGCACGTCTCGTTGCCCTGAGCACCTCGAGCTCTGTCCCCAGGTAACAGTTGTCATGGGGGTCAGTGAGAAGGAGAGTGGGTGGCACTGAGCTGGGATGCCGGGCAGAAGCCTCACATGGTTCTAGGGTCCTGCCCCTCCACTGCAGGCCCTCGCCGGGCTTGTGATGAAGCGTCTGGGTACAGGTCTGCCAGGGAGTGGACGCTGTTTGAAGTGGAACAGATGTCATTTGGGCTGTCACGTGTGAAGAAGGGAGCGGGGCTCCGCAACTCTGTCTCAACTCTGACCTTGACCATGTACCTGACCATCTGAAGGGGGCCTGAGAGCTCCCTCTTCCTAACTCATCTTAGGAACACAAGTGAAGTGGATGGAACCCAAGGCACTTCCAGCATGGACAGCAGCAGCTGGGCTCACCCTTTGTGTCCAGAAAGGTCTGTTGGGCTTTCCAGCCGCGAGAGGAGAGAAAGTCGTCTCCAGGTGTCGGTGACTGCTGACGGTCAGGATTTGCTGCTGACCCAACCCGCGTGCCCTTCTCTCCCCGCTGTGGACTCCACCATGTCAACAAAGGCCCCAGGGCGGGGCAAGAGCAAGGGTGGACTTGGGCTCACGTGGCTCTTCCTGAGTCCCCATGGACCCCGTGTGGGCCCCCAACCCCACCCCAGCCTCATCTCCCATCAGCGGCAGAGCGCTGGGCTGTGGGGGGGCGGGGGGAGAAGAGGGAGGGGCAGCCGCCCATGCAGACCCAGGCCCACCCACCACTGCCAGCCCTGACCCCTCAGCAGGGGTGCAACCATCAAAGAAAGGTCTTGAGAGGAATCGTGTTTCCTCCCTCCCCGGACACTAAGGGAACGGGAACACAGGAAGGAAACAGGGAAAATCCTTCTGAACAAAATGGCTGTCCTGTGCTTTTTAAGCAAAAACTGCAAACTTTTTAGTGTCAAAACTGTAACCCAAGTGTCTCCTGGTTTTTCCCAGTGTGTGTGGCGAGTGCCGTGACCCCCATCATAGGTGTTTCTCCTCCTGACCCCAGGGGAGCGGTGGATTAGGGATTGATTTATGGGGAGTGGGTTCCTGTCCCTCCCCACCTCCTCTTTCGTTTCTCTGCTTGTCGATATTATCTGTGTGGTTCAGAGAATTGGGACGGTTCCATTGTGTCCATTGTTGAGATTATTAAGATATTACAGAGTAGTTGTAGAACTGAAAAATTAAAGAGCTGTGTTTCTAAAAAGAAATCAAACCAATATCATGTTAACAAAGGAATTCAAGCTCTGGGGCAGCCAGACACCGCCCCTCTCCCCATAAGGTGGCCGAGGTGGCAGCCGGGCCGGTTGCTAGGGAGACGCCAGGTCCAGATCCAGGCAGGCGACTGGCCGCTGAGCTCGGGGGAGGCTCCTGGGGCCCGGCTTGCCCATCCACCCTCAGGGCCTCTGCCAGAGGCTCCCAGATCCTTGACCCCGTAGCTCCCTCACCCCCACACTGGCCCCGGCCTGGCGTGCTGGGTCCCGTGTGGTCACCTGGGCCTGGCGCTGGCCCCTGAGCTCCACACCAGCCACAGAGCCTCCTCCTGCCCACTTGGTGCTATACTCTCCGGGGCCCATCCAGGATGGGCCAAGTCCCGACCAGCCTGGAGCCTGCACTCCGGGTTGGGGGCTGGCTCAGAGCCCAGCCCCTCTGGCGTCAGTCCCTGCAGCCTTTCCCTGAAAGCTTGTGAGACCCCCGCCCCAGGCTGCCTGTCTGGGCCCCAGCAATGGCCTGGCCAGGAAAGGAGGTGAGCCAGGGAGCCCGGCCCTGGTGGGGCTGTCTCCCCACCACCACCACAGCAGTATTGCACACACCCTGGACCCCCAGGGGCAGCCCGGGGCATTCTAGCCCAGCGGGTATGCAAGGCATAGATGGGTCTCCTATGGTTCCCCTGATCCCTGGCTTCAGGAGGGAGAGCCGCCCCTGCTGAGGAGCCGGGGCCCCAGGCGCTGACCCTGCAGCTTGAGTCCTTTCGGCAACAGTAGCGGCTGAGGGGGTGGTGTCTGAGCAGGCCCACCACCGCCGTCCACTGCACGCCGGCGCGGTGGTGTCACTGACACGATCATGACGTTACAAAGAAACTGTGTTAGAGTCGACTTTGCCTTGATAACTGTTATAAACACTTTGTTCATTTTTTTTTCTTTTTTATTCACAAACTAAATCCATCAGGAAATTATAAAGTTATTTAAAAATCGCGTGCTGTTTTTCTTTGAGCCTCATGCAGTCTGCTCATCCAGGTAGGATGTGTCCTCAGATGCTAGAAAGGCAGGAGAGGCCGGCGGTCCCTGCGCAGTCAGCCACACCGGAGATCCCTGGGAAGCAGGGATGCTTGGGTCACAGGAAGGCAGAGGAGTGGACAGCACCCAGGCCCTGACAGGCTGACAGTGACTCTCTGAAAAGCGGGAGCCCCTCTGGGCATCCACCTGGACTCACAGCTGACCGCCCCCCCTCACTGTGCTTCACTGTTGGCACACCGAGGCCCGAGCAGGGGTCCCCACTCCACTGTGTCCCAGAGCGGTGTCCATGGGTCTGGTTCAGATGGGGCTGGAGCCACCCCGCCCCAACCCCGGGATATATGCTGACATGTATACCCTGGACCACATGAGCTGCAGAATCGGACAGAACGGGGATCGGGAACAAGGAGGGCATGGGGGTCTGCCAAGACCATCTGCTGGGAAGATTGGCGGCTCTGGGCCTGATGGCGAGAAGTTCTGGGTACTTTGCTGAGAGTTTTTTTTTTTTCTGCTTCATTTTGTTTCTCTGTTTCCCGCACAAGGGATTCAGCCCGCTTGCCGCGTTCCCTCCCTTTCCATACACGTTCTGCAGCCCACTGACGTTGGCACGTAGGCCGAACACTTCCCTCCCACAGCCCTGCCCACACCCAGCTCTGCCTGGCCTTGCTCCCTCCAGCAGGGAAGGCCTGGAGTGGGCACAGTCTCACTGCAGGATGTGTGTTTTGCTGCATATATGAAATCGCCACCACGTGCCAGTGTGTCCCCCACAGCAAGCTGTTGGGTGACACTGGTCGCTGTCCCCAGGGTCTCCCATTCATCCTGCCTTTCTGCTTGCTGATTTGCCCCGCGGTCACCCTCTCAGCTGCAGACAGAGGGACGCAGAGGCCACGAGGTGTAAGGAGAACACGTGAGAGGAGGACTTGGAGTGGAGAATTCCATCCGTGAACTTGGTTTCTTCTCTGGATTGGGGGAAGACCGATTTCGAGCCTCTTGGGCTGGCTCGAAGACAATTAGGAGCTGGTTAGACCCTGAGGGAGCATTCCAAGGAAGCTGGTTTGAGATCCACACGCTTTCCCAGGTGTTGGGGGAGTGTGGGAGAGGGCCCTGGACTTGCAGCCCAGAGCCTCCGCCGCCCTTGACCTCAGCCCCGCTACGTTCTCTAGGTCACAGGCCACGATGAGGATAATGGTTGATTGTGTTTCTCCTGCTTGAGAGCGAAGAACTGCATTCTTCAGGTCTGCAGCTGCTCTGAGACCACCCAGCAGGTGCACCCGGAGGCAGCCCCCAGCAGGACGTGGACACGGAGACCGGCCTGTGCGTGTCGCTGAAGACAGCAGCTCCTGCCGGGTCGGCTTGGGCTCCAGTTTCCTTTTCTTGTGACTTTATTCCTCAGGACTCCTTTCGGGCTTTGGTGGGAAGCCGTGGTGTCCGTCCCCCCCTTCCCCCCCAGCTCCAGAGCTGTGGGTGGGAAACAGGTGGCCTCCACACCCAGACGGCTCAGGGAGATGGGAGCTGGGGGCTCCATCTGACTCTCCTTGGACTGATGACGCAGTGCAGAACCAGGATGAGCCGAGGCTTCGGGAGCCTCCTGACACTTCAGGAGGAAAGAGAACATGAGTGGCTACTCAGCCTGTGTCAGTGGGGCCACCGTGGGACGTCCCCAGGGGGCCTGATGGGTGGCTATCCAGGAGAGGCCAGGCCAGCGATGCCCACCCTGCTGGACGGACAGGGAGCCAAGGCAGAGCAGGCTTGGCCCATGGGACCCTCGGCCGTGCACGGGAAGGCGAGGGTCCAGAAGTCAGATGACAGGATCGCCTTCTGGTCTGTGCTGTGTGTCAGGCTGTGGCCTCAAGAATTCACCTGGCTTCTCTCACTTCAGTTTCCTCATTTTAGAACAGGGATAAGGATGCCCACTTCCACAGGTGTGGGGACACAGGCCTGGAGAGGGGGTTTCTCCGGTGGGGGTCACCAGCTTCTTCACCTGCCCTGTTCCAGCACCTGACCCCCCCGCCAGAACTTGGCCACGGTGCCCTCACCCGGGGGCGTCAGATGCCAGCAGTCACATGGCTTCTGCTTTAGAGGGCAAAGCCCAGATGCCAATGTGCTGTCTCATTGGCTGGGCCGCGCCAATCTCCCGGGGATGGGCTCCTGAATGCGGGCTTTGTCCGCCCGCCTCTTAGTCACGGTGACAAAGGACACCCGGGAGACGGGAACCTGACGCTGGATTCTTGAGCCAGGACGTCAACGCTGCGGAGTCCAGCCTACGGCCCTCAGCGTGGTCTGGAACCTGCAAACGCTGTGGAAACGCTCTGACCCCGGCTCCCCGCCCAGACCGGTGGCTGGAAAGTCCCTGAGGGCAGGTGTCTGCTCCCCCTCTGGCCCCGAATGCAGTGGTGCATACTCCGGCTCATAGCGGAACCCTCCAGGCACGGGAATGGGCCTGCTCTCGTCAGGTCTCCCACGAGCTTCAACTCCAGTATGGTCCCACAGCTGTGTTGCCGGATGTGCATTAGCTGGGTGTCTGCTAGAAGGCAGCCTCCCCTGCGCGCTGGACCTCAGAGCCAGCCTGCGGGGCCCCGGCTGGCACTTGCTCAGGGCCAGGGCGGCTGGGAAGGGGGGCAGTCTGGGCCTGACCCTGGAGCTCGGGACCCTACGAGGGTCTCACTGTGGAAGGCCTCACCATCTGCACCCTCTGGGCTCAGGTCCTCGGGGTCGTGGGATTTCCTTCAGTGCCCCTGAGCTGACGGATGAGGCTTCTTCCTACCTCACGGCCTGAGGGCAGAGACTCCGCATCTAAGGCAGGTGCTGCTGCTTCAGAAAAGTCTCTGTACTGAAGGCTCGAAGGATGTTCTGGGAACTTGCCAGGGACTGAGACGCAACTGGTCTTTGTAAAGTTCCCTCCCCTCCCCAGAGTGTGTGTGTGTGTGTGTGTGTGTGTGTGNTCTCCGGTGGGGGTCACCAGCTTCTTCACCTGCCCTGTTCCAGCACCTGACCCCCCCGCCAGAACTTGGCCACGGTGCCCTCACCCGGGGGCGTCAGATGCCAGCAGTCACATGGCTTCTGCTTTAGAGGGCAAAGCCCAGATGCCAATGTGCTGTCTCATTGGCTGGGCCGCGCCAATCTCCCGGGGATGGGCTCCTGAATGCGGGCTTTGTCCGCCCGCCTCTTAGTCACGGTGACAAAGGACACCCGGGAGACGGGAACCTGACGCTGGATTCTTGAGCCAGGACGTCAACGCTGCGGAGTCCAGCCTACGGCCCTCAGCGTGGTCTGGAACCTGCAAACGCTGTGGAAACGCTCTGACCCCGGCTCCCCGCCCAGACCGGTGGCTGGAAAGTCCCTGAGGGCAGGTGTCTGCTCCCCCTCTGGCCCCGAATGCAGTGGTGCATACTCCGGCTCATAGCGGAACCCTCCAGGCACGGGAATGGGCCTGCTCTCGTCAGGTCTCCCACGAGCTTCAACTCCAGTATGGTCCCACAGCTGTGTTGCCGGATGTGCATTAGCTGGGTGTCTGCTAGAAGGCAGCCTCCCCTGCGCGCTGGACCTCAGAGCCAGCCTGCGGGGCCCCGGCTGGCACTTGCTCAGGGCCAGGGCGGCTGGGAAGGGGGGCAGTCTGGGCCTGACCCTGGAGCTCGGGACCCTACGAGGGTCTCACTGTGGAAGGCCTCACCATCTGCACCCTCTGGGCTCAGGTCCTCGGGGTCGTGGGATTTCCTTCAGTGCCCCTGAGCTGACGGATGAGGCTTCTTCCTACCTCACGGCCTGAGGGCAGAGACTCCGCATCTAAGGCAGGTGCTGCTGCTTCAGAAAAGTCTCTGTACTGAAGGCTCGAAGGATGTTCTGGGAACTTGCCAGGGACTGAGACGCAACTGGTCTTTGTAAAGTTCCCTCCCCTCCCCAGAGTGTGTGTGTGTGTGTGTGTGTGTGTGTGTGCACGTGTGCACATGTGTGCACTCCGGGTTCACACACCCCCGAACAGGCTTTGGCCCAATGTGAGGGTCTCCCTGCGATGAAGGAAATGAGTAAAAAGCTTCAACATTTTTGTTCCCCTTGGAGGCCTGCAAAGAAGGTGTTAAGAGCACAAGATTTAAATCATAAATTTTATTAAAAGCCAAGCAGCCTGACATGTGGCTGTTGCCAACTTGGACGTTCTTTGGGGTGAAGCCGCCCTGAGCTAATCCAGAAGGAATCAGAGGGGGAAGCGGGTGGAGCCTCGGCTGGCGGGAGTGGGGAGGCTCGCACCCCGGGATCCTTCCCTTCACCCTCCCTCAGGCCCCTTCTTCAACCAGTGTAGCCTCCAGCCACCAGGACTCCAGGTAAAGGGAAGGAGCAGCTACTCCAGCTGGCCCAGGACTGGCCACAGGTGCCCCCTGAGTGGCATTTGAGAGACACGCAGGACAGGGAGCCCCAGCTGCCCTCCCATCCTCTCCTGCAACAGCTGGGGTTCTGTGTCCAGGACACCCAGGAAATGTCCCTCCCAAGACCTGCTGGAACGGGAAACCCCCCCTTTCCCAGGATAAGGGCCCTACCCGGCCTCTCACAAGACACAGGAAGCTATGTGAGATCCTCAGACCTGAGAAGCAGCACCTCCCAGGACGGACGGGATCATGGTGCAGAGATTGGGCAGAGGGGCTCCCCTAGGACACCCTCGCCTCCAACCCAAGCCACTCCCGCACGCCTCCCTGGCCCCAGCCTGGCCCTTGCCCCAGCTCTGTGTCAGCTCCAAGGGGAGCTCTGCATCACAAGGGTCACCGTGACTTTGTGCCTTGAGCTCTCCAGCCCACTCGCCAAGGGTGGGAGCATGACTCAGCAGCGCCTCGGCCAGGGGGCTGAAGCCCCCACCCCTGAGCTGGACCCAGGGGGCCTCAGCCGTGGACAGGGGCCCTGGATCTATCCGGCCAGTCAGACTTCCTGTCTTTACTAAAGCGTTGGTTGCATTATAAGGTGTTAAAAATCACCAGCACAGCTTGGAACCAGCCACAACGTCTTCCAGGCCTCCCAGTGTCGTCAGGGAGTGCAGACAGAACCTCTCCATGCAGAACCTCTAGACCCCTCAAAGCTCCCAAGAGCAGGGCGGGGCCCTCTAATCCCCCTGGGGATGAGTTCCCACCTAAATGTAGGTAGGTGACTCTGTGAACAGCGATATAATATTCTCAGCTGGATACCTGTGTCTGCAAACCAGGGCTTCTGAGTGTAATCACTTCCTCCTGGAGCTTCTGCAATTCTCCCCCTGCCCCCCGGGAAGGGGGCCGCATGGAGGGGCATGTGGGGGCCCAGTGGGGAAGCAAGGCCTGCAGGGGCTACACTGGCTGCAGTAAGGACAGGAGTCACCCTGGGGTTGGGGGGAGACAAGGTTGCCCCCGCCCCACAGCGGCTGCTCCCCCAAGCCTGACAGGCCTTTCCCAGTAGCCACCTTCTTTCCTTCTCTCCTGTTTTCTCTCTTTGCTTAACAAGATTCCACGCCCCTGCCAAATGTCCTCCTCCTCCACGTGCAGGAGACCCGGGGCTGGGAGCTGCCTAGTTTGCAAGGATCAGGGATGGTCAGGGCCTCCCATTCCAGCAGGTCTGGGGAGGAGCGTTTCCTGAGTGTCCTGGACACAGAACCCCAGCTGTTGGTAGCCGGGCAGGCTGGTGGGCAGTTCCCCCGCTGGGTTTTCTGTCTTCATCTCACCAACGCCTCCTGGGGCACCTTCTGTTTGCAGATCCACGTCAGTCACCACAGCTGGGGGTGACTTGAGGCCCCAGGGTGGGCACCAATTCCCCTGTGTCCACCCACCAGCCCCCACTGAAGCACCCCAGGGTTTGTGGTTGTCCTGCCCTCGTAGCCCTCTGTGAGTTTAATAAACAAGACTGAGAGAGGAGTGATTTACAGAGAACGTGCAGTGCCCTCGGTCACCCAGCCACGAGTGGAGGACAGGAGGGGCTCCTGGTGAAGGGCTGGCCAGACGCCAAGCCCGCCCTTTATACGATGACTGTGTCCTGTCCACGTTTCAGACGGATGTGGAGTGAGACGGCAGCCCACGGCTCTTCTCTCTCCAGAGTGCCCTGTGCTAACACGAGCAGCTGGAGCTTCTTGTGTTAGTCGCTTCAGTTGTCCAGCTCTTTTGCAACTCCGTGGACTATACCCCATCAGAATTCTCTGGCCATGGGGTTATCTAGGCAAGAATACTGCAGTGGGTTGCCATTCCCTACTCCAGGTATTTTCCCGACCCAGAGATGGAACCCGTGTCTCTTATGTCTCCTGCGTTGGCAGGAGGGTGGCACTTTACCACTAACATTACTTGGGAAGCCCACGTTGTGTACTTACCAATAGTTAAAAGTATAAATGTTATTTACATATTTTTTAATCTCACACACACACACACACACACAATTTTTTTTTTTTTTTAATTTTAAAGGCTGATCCACAGCAAACACCTGCTCTCTTGGGCACTGTTGCTCTCTAGTCAAGTCTTCCAAGGTTCCTCTTGAATGAAGCCCTAGGTGGTCCTCCAGGCACATAACCACCACTGCCTGGTTATGCTGTTAGCTGCCCGGGCCCAGCAGCCCTGGGCCTCCCCTCTCCCTTGCTCAGCCCTGGCCCTAGTTTGAACCAGGGTCTCTGGAATATTGACAGTGTCCTGGCAGCACCTACTGGCCCATCCCCAAGGCTCCCCCGACCCCAACCAGCCCCAGGCTGCTCAGCCAGTCTTTTGCCCCCTCTTGTCTGCCCTAAAGGACACCTGCCTGCTTCCTCCACTTTCCAAACAGAGACGAGGGCATAAGGAGGTTGAGTAAACTACCTTTTATTAGATTTATTTGGTTTAGAGCAGAAACCCTCGGAGGAATTCACTTCATATAGGAAGTGGAGAGAGGCTGCTTTCTATTAAGGGGTCACCCAAATGCCCCTCTTGTTACAGGGCCCCCTGGACTACACACAACTCCCCTTACCCTTTCAGACTGCCAGTTTGACTCTGAGTAGATTTTTATGTTAGAAAATTCTTCCTTATAGATTTGTACGTGATTACAGCTGGAAAGGATCTTGAAAACAGTCCTGTCCAGGACTTCTCTGGTGCTGCAGTGGATAAGAATCTGCCTTTGCTGACAAAGGTCTGTCTAGTCAAAGCTGTGGTGTTTCCAGTAGTCATGTGCGGATGTGAGAGTTGGACCATAAAGAAGGCTGAGCGCTGAAGAGTTGATGCTTTTGAACTGTGGTGTTGGAGAAGACTTTTGAGAGTCCCTTAGACTGCAAGGAGATCAAACCAGTCAATCCTAAAGGAAATCAGTCCTGAATATTCATTGGAAGGACTGAAACTCCAATACCTTGGCCACCTGATGTGGAGAACTGACTCACTGGAAAAGACCCTGATGCTGATAAAGATTGGAGGCAGGAGGAGAAGGAGCGAAGGAGGATGGAATAGTTGGATGGCATCACCGACTCGATGGACACGAGTTTGAGTGAACTCTGGAAGTTGGTGATGAACAGGGAGGCCTGGCATGATGCAGTCCACGGGGTCGCAAAGAGTCAGACATGACTGAGCAACTGAACTGACACAGGTTCGTTTCCCGGTCGAGGAGGATAACACATGATGCAGAGCAACTAAGCCCATGCGCCACAACCACTGAACCCATGCTCTAGAGCCCTCGAGCTGCAACTACTGAAGCCCACTTGCCCTAGAGCTGCACACCACAGCTGCTGAGCCCACATGCTGCAACCACTGAAGAACGCACGCCCTAGAGCCTGTGCTGCACAGCGGAGAAGCCTCTGCAATAAGAAGCCCATGCACTGCAATAAACAGTAGCCCCTACTTGCTGCAGCTAGAGAAAGCCTGCACGAAGCAACCAAGACCCCGTGCAACCAAAACTAACTAAATAACTAAAGTATATATTTTAAAAAACAGAACAAAACCCTGTCCAACCTCTTCATTTTAAACAGAAGGAAGTCTGGAAATGTTCCTAAATGTGGGAGTCAGGGGCCCATGGCCACTTAGGGGCAGCGCCCGACCTCTGCCCTGCAGCCTGGGCTCCCTCCAACGCTGGGGTCCCAGCCCCACCTGAATCACAGGCCACCTAAAGCCCTTTCCCGCTGTGGTCCCTGCTCGAGGAGCCTCCTTGTCCACTGGCAGAGAAGGGCATGTCTTCCCCAAGGTCTGCTCAATAGAAGCCAGGCACAGGCTGTGCCTGGATCCACACTGAGCCCTTCCTACCTCAGCAAGCATAAATCTGTGCTTACCAGAAACAGCAAAGATCAAAACAGGCGCAGACACCCCACTGATCCCACCCGTGGAGGCAGCATCTCGCATTTTATTTAAAAAAATCAGTGTCCAGTGGAGACGGCAGAAGACTGGTGATGCTCACTGGGATTCTCAAATTACCAGCAACTGCGAAACATAAAAGTGAGCCTCAGAGATTCGCCCTGTTGTGGAACTATACACTGTTTCTGCTTCCTAGGTTTGTACCAAATTGAATTACTGTATCCGAGAACAGTGCCACTATGTACTAAACTTCACACATCTAAGCGACTTGAGGAAAAAAGCCCAAATGACTTGGAAATAACGTTCAAACATAACTTCTCAACCCAACTTCCAGGCTGATGGAGCAGTTTCAAAGGAGTTATCATGATATCTGAGAAATAAGAAAACTCAAAAATATTAACACTTTAAAACTTTGACTTCTTCACGAAGAAAAGGGATGTCACAGGCTGCCTCTGATATTTTGGGGTGAGTGTGGGGTGACTGCCTGAACAAAAGGGCTGATGCACCCATCGCACCCCCACCCCAAAAGATAATCCCATCAAGAAAGAAAATGAGTCTAATTTGGGGTGACCAGTTAGTGGCTCAGCAGTAAAATATCTGCCTGCCAGTGCAGGAGCTACAAGAGATGAGGGCTCGATCCTTGGGTCAGGGAGATTCCCTGGAGGAGGAAATGACGACCCCCTCCAGTATTCTTGCCTGGAGCATTCCCTTGCACTGGAAGCTTGGAGTCTTACCCACTGGACCACCAGGGAAGTCCCTTAACCATTGTTTCAAACATGGGCCCCGCACTTTCACTTTGTGGAAGTCTTGATTTTGGGCTTTGCCACCCATACCGTCTCTGCTCAGCTGTGGATCGTGTGTCTTCTGATGAAACGATAGATGCTGAAATTTGAATTTCATCTAATTTTCTTATCTCATGTAATATTATTCTTTTCAAACATTTTTTTCCAACCACTTAAAAATGTAGAAGCTGTTCTCAGCTCACAGGTCATGCGAGGACCGGCAGCAAGATTTGCCCCTGAGGTAATGGTCTGCTAACCCCTGACCTGGCAATACCAGAATTTTCCCCTCGTCACAATTCTGGCCCCAGGCTGGGTTCCAGGGCTTGATGAGGTTGCTCTGCAAGGTGGTGCCTTTTACTAAGTAGCCTGAATGGACCACATTTTGTTCACCTGTTGAACAACACGTGGGCCATTTCCAGCTATGGGCTGTTATAAATAGAGCTGCCGCGAACTTCCAGGTTTTGTGGAGCACAAGGTTTCATTTCTCTGGGGTAAATGCCCAGGGGTGCAACTGCTGGACTGTATGGGAAGCGTTTGTTTGGTTTTTTAAGAAATTGCCAGACTCTTCTCCAGTGTGGCTGCACCATTTTGAATTCCTGCCGGCAACTTCTGAGAGATCCAGCTTCCTATTTCAGCTGTTCTAGTGGGTCTCTAGTGACCCCTCCCTATGGAATTCCCTGGTGTGTTCCTGGTGGCAGGGGGGATGAGCACCCAGATTCTTGAATGACCTGGAGGCCACTTCCAGTCTGTGGGCGTCCAGTGGCCCCAGGGCTTCCTGTGGAGAGGACCGCTCCTCTCCCATTGAAGAGCTTTGTCACAGCATTCGGGAGTGTCTGTGTGGGTCTGTTCCCAGGTCCCACTGGTCTGCGTCCTTGTGCTTAGGCGATGCTGTCTTGATTACTCCAACTATATTCAAGTACAGAAATTCTTCCCAGTTTATTCTTCCAAACTGGGTGAATTTTAAGACTCTAGATTTCATTCTAGGCTGAGACAAACCCAGGAAATTTCAACACAAATTGGGTCATTTGGCAAACTTTTTAGGTCTCTGGAAGAAGGTGTGGTTTTTTTTTTCCCACAAGGATGGATGGACATATTCCCTTTCTTTTTTTTTTTTCTCCTGCTTTTTCTTTTTCCCCTCGTTATGGTAAAATATAAATAACATGAAATTTACCATCGTAACCATGTGTAAGTGTCCAGTCCAATAGCGTTAAGGGCATTCACACTGCTGTCCAACCATCTGGGTCCAGACGCGTGCATTGTCCCTGGCTGAAGCCCCCGGGAACCTCTATTCTCCTTTCCTCTCTGTGTGTTTGATTGTTCTCCGGGCCTCATATAAGTGGAGTCGCACAGCATTTATCCTTCTGTGTCTGGCTTATGTCACTGAGCACAATGACCTCAAGTTTCATCCATTCTGTAGCTTGAGTCAAGTTTTCTTTCCTTTTTAAAACTGAATAACATTCCACTGTGTTTATCCACCCATCCGTCAGTGGGCATTTGAGCGGTTTCCACCTCTGCACTCTCTCTGGTGAACGACGCTGCCCTGATCGCGAGGTCCGGGTGCATCTTCTCCGTCTCAGGGTTTCATGCTCAGGAAGGGATCGGCCTCTCTGCCAGGTGTTCAAAACTCTGCTTCCTTTACTTCTCCGGTTAAGACCCCAGGGGCCAGCTGCCAGTGGGTCCAAGGGGCCACTAGAGGGAGCCCCCCACCCTGGGATCCCTTGGGTCTGATTTCCTGGCTGCCTCTGGCTGGTGGACTTGGAGGTGGGGAGACTCGAGACCACCGCAGAGGAAACAGCCTCCATGCTGCTTAGGGACTGATCCCCCATCTCGTCCCTCAGCGCGAGCAGCTTCAGGGGTCTTTCCCGGACCTACAGACATTGTCCCAGAATTGTTTTATTAAAAAGCCTTGAGTGTCCAGCCACTGGGGGCGAGAGAACTGGACTTTCCTCGATTCTTAGTTTGCGGGGAAATTGTTTTCCTGCCTCCTTGTGAGCTTGAACAGATTACACAGAAAAGCACTTTATCTTCTGTATTTCTCCCACGGTCTCCAGCCCAGCCCCCCACCCCACCCCAACCACCACTGCTATTTATAGAGCCTGGCCAGCCTGATTCCCGCCCCTGAGTGATGGTGGGGGTGGGATGGGGACCCTGGGTATTGGGGCAGAGTTTGGAGAAGGCTTTGTCTCCATAGCGGCTCTTTTATACCTGGGGACAGGTGAGGCCTGACCTGGGTCCCCGTGGCCTGGCTGTACTGGCACGGTGGGATGGCATCGTCAGAATGCAGGTGTGAGGGTACCATTCCTCGGCTCATGGTATGCGCTCCCTTAGGACTGGTCCATACTGTCCTGACGTTGACCGAGCAGGTTTCCCTCCACATGATTCCTGGTGCCACACAGCAATGGAAAATCCATAAAAACTAACAGTTATTCCTGCTTTACTCGTCGCCATGGTCACTCCCCTAATCTGGAAGGTTTTCCCAAGAGTTGGGCTGCAGGATCTCTGCTTCCCAAACAGCAGTTCTAGAGGTGGAGAGGGTGTTCCCCCAGCCCACCGCTGCACCTGGGTGGAGGGACAGCCGGGGGCTACTGGAAGGGGCAGAGGGCTGGCCAGGTTTGGGAACAGGTGAGCATCTCCCTAAGTCAGGAGCACGGCCCAGGTGGTTCCCTCCCCCTGTGGCCGCCCCAGGCAGTAAGAGCTGAGCCGGCGGAGGTGGGGGCAAGGGCTGCCCCATGCCTTGTCCGGGGCTGAGTTTATGCCTGTGGGTTCAGCTGCTCAAAAACAGCCTTTATTTCTCCCAGCCCGCTAGGCTCTCCCAAACCCACTAAGATGGGAAAGAAGGTCAGATTGGGGCCCTGTGGTCGAAGAGGAGTCTTGGCATGGGGGCTGGGCCCAGCAATGGGGCCTCCCATGGGGACAGGACAGGACGCGCCATCCCCAGCCAGTCAGCCTCAGGACCATCTCTTTGCTGAGGGGCCTCCTTGCCACCCCTCCCTCTCTGGGGGTGACTGTCTCCCGGCTTGGCCTTTCGCCCCCAGGGTTGAAGGCTGAGACTGCACTCTTTGCTTCAAGCAGTGAGGACTCTGCTCGGTGAGGGACCCTCCAGCTGGGGGCTTTGGCTGCTAAGAGGGTGACCCGAGGCCCTCCCAGTGCGCCCGCAAGCTCCCCTCTCTTGCCCCCTCAGGCCACCCTGCTCGGGGGCCCCCAGCTCTGGCCCCCCTTCCTCGGGAAGCTCTGAGCCAGCTGCTCCCCAGAGAGAAACTTCACCCCTGCTCTGGCTTAACTGCCAGCCGCCTGATTCATTCCCGTCTCCTCCACATCAAAGGCTCTCGGGCCAGGGCTTGGCCCCAAGTCAGTACGTACGTGCCCTGGATCTGGAGCAAGCAAGTGTCCTCTGTCTGTCCAGGTCACTGTCATCAGCCATCGCATCCCTGCTCAGGGTTCTTGAAGTGCAAAGGGAAAGGGTTTTATTAATGAAATGCTGATTGTGACCTGGTTGGTTCTGACCCTTTAACTGTTAGCATGAAGCATCTTTGAAACACACATTCATAATGCCTCAAAGAAAGCAAAACTCCTAGGACCCTGGATTGCCTGCATGGGTTTCGATGACCTGGGCCTTCTCTGCCAGCTCTGGAGACCCTGTCCCTCACCACCAATCCAGGTGGACGTTTAAACTTAAAAACTGAGCAAGCAGCTCCTGGCCTCTTGCCACTGGCCGGGCCTGGGAGCCCTGACAGCATCCTGGGAAGTGGACTGGCGGCTGGTGGCCGCCTGGGTGGTAAGATCTAAAGGCAGTAGGAAGGCTCCCGCGTCCCCACCTCAACCCCCGAGGCCCAGGATCATCTCCATCCAAAAGCTCTGGTGCCTGATATCCCACCACTGGATAATCTGCTGTGGGCCCAGGAGCTTTTTTGTTCTCAGAAATTCCTGCTTAAAACACACCCTAGATGACAGTCTGCGAACGAGAAAAGAAGCAGGCGGGACACAGGTGTGGTTACCAGGCTGCAGGAAGGCGGAAAGGAAATGAAAGGGGGGAGGGTGACTAGGAATTTGATAAAGGACGGGGTGAGGTCACTGGCCAGAACCTTCCCCTCCCTGGCCGGCCACCTCTCCCTGGGGCTCTCTCCACTCAGGTTTGGGAGCTTCTCCAAACCAACGGCATATGTCTACTTCTTCTCTTAGTATTGATGGTATTTAAGGCCTACGTTTGAAACTTGAAATACTGAATGGAATTTTGGTCTCTTTCCTGATCACCTCTCTTTCAATGTTTTCATGGGCAGAGTGTGAAGTCTCAAGAAGGGCTTCTCTGGGGACTTCCCAGGCAGTCCAGTGGTTAAGACTCTGAGCTTCTACTGAAGGAGACATGTGTTTGTTCCCCAGTCAGGGACCTAGCTCCCACATGCTAAGCAGTGCAGCCAAAATATTTTTAGAAAAAAGAAGAGCCTCTAGGAAGGAAGAATTTTTCAAGTCTAATTAACTTTGTAACTGATTGCTATTTTCTGAGTCATTTTCATTGGTCAACACATTTTTTAAAAAAATCCAGGGTTAATTCAGGTGCTGAACTTAGTTGTATCTTAGGATTCAGAGGCTTGTCCCACTAGATAGAGTGAAGAAGATCAGAGAACAGGGGAAGGTGTTGTATTAAATGCATTAAATTTCACATTATCCAACGTAGCTACTATCCACTACGATGCTGCGTTCCCATGTGTCACCCTTCGCCTGTTGTGGTACAAACATTTTTTCTCAAGTCAAACAAAAACTTCACCCAGGAAACTGCCAACCAAGCATTCTGGTTCAGAGGGCGGAATTCAGGAGTTTAGAAATGCTTTTGATGATAATTATAGGTCCGCAGGCAAACCATTACTCACCGTGAGATGTCTGGGTTACCTGCGGATTTCCTCTATCATCCTCATTAGTACCATTTAGATAACTGGAGCCCTGTCTCAGCTGACACATTCCCAAGGCCAAGGTGGGCAGGAATTGGGTTGGGGTACCAGGTGGGTTCCCCTCTGCTGCCCTGCCCTCTGCCTCCACCCGAGGGGACAGGAGTGGATTCCCTGGGGTCCCCTGAAGACAGGGTACCTCTTCCCTCCTCTCAGGCTTGCTGGATATGGGCTTTGGGGGCCAAGTCTCAGGGGTTTCACAGATGGTGCTAGTGGTAAAGAACCCGCCTGCCAGTGTAGGAGATGCAAGAGATGTGGGTTCAATCCCTGGGTCGGGAAGATCCCCTGGAGGAGGACATGGCAACCCACTCTAGTATTCTTGCCTGGAGAATCCCATGGACAGAGGATCCTGGTGGGCTACAGTCCATGGGGTCACAAGAGTCAGACACGACTGAGCAACTGAGCATGCATGCACACACGCGACCAAGTCTCAGATTGAGCTGAAGACCAGAGTCACCTGTGGGAGCTTGAAAGTTACAGTCCACAAACACACCTGCTCAAAAGGCCTGCAGTGCAGCCTGGGAGTCTGTTTGTGACAGTCTTTCTGAGAGATGCTGATAAACCCACAATCCAAACCACCAGGACCCCAGGAAGCCTCCCAACCCACAGTTTTGGAGCCAGTGACCATGAGACACCCTCTGATCACAAGACTCCACAGCCCCCACAAGGAGGGAGGAAGGCCCCTCAGGCCTGGACTGACAACACCCCCCCCCCCCCCCCCTGGAGCTCCTGGCTCCCTCCTCCCCTCCCCATTCCAAGACCAGGAATTTCTCAGCCACCTCACTTTTCTTCTGAGTTCAAGCGTATTCAGGGGTCCCTTATTGTGAAGAGAGTACATCACTTGACCCTAGCCCCACTCCCTGACAGTTAACCTTGTAGGATCATCCCCGAGGCTCAGTCCCCTTCCACCTGGACCCTCACCGTTGCCAGTTCAGTTCGCTGGAGCTGCATCTCCAGTCACCCTGACCTCCAACCTCCCTCCCGTTGCCATTTCTTGCTGTCAACACTTGACCGCTCCTGTTGACCCTCAAATGAGATAGACATGGAGTCAGATTCTCGTCTCCCCTCCTCACCGCCATCTACCTCCCTTTCCCCTTTGACTCCATAGTGGGTTTGTTTTGTGAGGCCACTGAGGCCCCGACAGAGAAGGTGATCTTTGCAGGGTCCACTCCGTCCTGAGGGCACCTGACCTGGGGGTGTGCCCCTTGGAGGGCCCCTGCCCCACCGTGAGGGCAGAGCCCCCGACACGGGCACCACGTCCCCATTCCCTCCTAACACCCGTCCATACAGAACACACTCAAAGCCAAGAAGGGGAAGCAGAATGCGAGGATCCTGACAGGTCAAGGCGGTCGGAGCACTGCGTGTCCACGGTGCCTCCAAGCAGCTCCGCCCTGTGGGCCCAGCCCGCAGCAGCTCATTCCCGCCCCCGCCCCACCCCGCCCCTCCAGCCAGGAGAGCTTCCCTTCCGGGCTCCCCAGGACCTTTACAGGGAATGCTGACTGTGATGCTGGGATCTCTGGATTTTGCCAGGTTTTAGTGACACCTTCCCTGGTG
>SJYV01044171.1:0-11166 GCA_006410875.1 Neotragus pygmaeus
AACAACGAGTTCTGAGCTCTGTGCCATGGTCGCCCTGCACAGATTTCCAGGCTGTGTGCCACGGTCAGCATTCTCTGAGGTTCGGGCTGTGTGCTGTGGGCAACCTGTGCCGAGGTCTGGGCTCTGTGCTGTGGTAGCTTTGTGCCAAGTTCCGGGCTGTGTTCCAGGGTGGGCTGGAGACGATATCCGGGCTGTGTGCCACAGTCGCCCTTCACTGATATTCGGGCTGTGTGCCACGGTCGCCCTGTGCTGTGAACTGGGCTGAGGGTCATGTTTGCCCTGCGCAGAAGTCCGGCCTGTGTGCTGCGGTCGCCCAGTGCGGTGGTCCGGGCTGTGTTCCACGGTTGGCTAGTGACGAGTTCCTAGCTCTGTGCCACGGTTGCCTAGAACAAATTTTTGGGCTGTGTGCCGCGTTCGCCCTTCACTGATGTTCGGGCTTTGTGCCGCATTCACCCTGAGCTGAGTTCCATGCTCTGTACCACGGTCTACCTGCGCCGAGGTCTGGCCTGTGTGCTGCGGTCACCCTGTGTCAACGTCCGGGCTGTGTTCCACCGTCGGCTGGAGACGAGTTCCATCCTGTTTTCCATGATCGCTCTCCACCGAGGTCCGGGCTGTGTTCCGCGGTTGGCTAGCGACAAGTTCCAAGCTCTGTACCCCGGTAGCCCTGCGCAGATTTCCGGGCTCTGTGCCGCTGTCTCCCTTCACTGAGGTTCGGGCTGTGTGCCACAGTCGCCATGCGCCAAGGTCTGTGCTGTGTGCCTCGGTCGCTCTTCACTGTGGTTCAGGCTGTGTGCCGTGGTCACCCTGCGACGAGTCCAGGCTGTGTTTTGCCCTCGGCTTGCAACGAGTTCTGGGCTCTGTGCCATGTTCCCTCTGTGCTTACGTCCTGGCTGTGTGCCACGGTCGCCCTGTTCCGAGGTCTGGGCTGTGTGCTGAGGAAGCCTTCAGCAGAGGTCCGGGCGGTTTGCCACGGTTGCCCTGTTCCGAGGTCTGGGCTGTGTGCCGCATTTGCCCTGTGCCAAGGTCCAGAATGTGTTCCGTGGTTGGCTAGCGACGAGTTGCAGGCGCTGTGATGCAGTCGCCCTTCACTGAGTTTCGGGCTGTGTGCCTTGGTCACCCTTCGTGGAGGTCCAGGCTGTGTACCTTGCTCGCCCTGCGACAAGTTCTGGCCTGTTTGCCATAGTAACCCTGCGCCAAGGTCCAGGCTGTGTTCGACAGTTGGCTGGCGAATATTTCTGAGCTGTGTCCCACAGTCGCCTTTCAATGAATTTCGGGCTGTGTGCCTCAGTCGCCCTTCACCTGGTTCTGGGCTCTGTGCCTTGGTCGCCCTGCACAGATTTCTGGGCTGTGTGCTGTGGTCGCCCTTCACTGAGGTTTGGGCTGTGTGCCGCGGTAGCCCTGCGCCGATATCCGAGTTGNTGTGCCTCAGTCGCCCTTCACCTGGTTCTGGGCTCTGTGCCTTGGTCGCCCTGCACAGATTTCTGGGCTCTGTGCCACAATGCCTCTTTGCCAAGGTCCGGGCTGTGTGCCACAGTAACCTCCAGAGGTCCGGGCTGTGTGCCGTGGTCCCCCTGCGCTCAGGTCCGGGCTGTGTGTCGCGGTCGCCCTGAACCAATGTCCGTCCTGTGTTCCACAGATGCCCTGAGCCGAGGTTCAGCCTGTGTGCCACATTCGCCCTGCGCCAATGTCCAGCCTGTGTGCCGCGGTCGCCCAGCGCTGAGGTCTGGCCTGTGTGTCATGGTCACCCTTCTTCGAGTTCCGGAATGTGTTCTGCGGTCGGCTAGCAAAGACTTCCAGGCTGTGTGACGTGGTTGCCCTTCACAGAGTATCAGGCTGTGTGCCTCGGTCGCCCTTCGCCGAGGTCCGGGCTGTGTGCCTTGGTGACCATGCGACAAGGTCCGGCCTGTTTGCTGTAGTCACCCTGCGCCGAGATCAGGGCTGTGTTCCGCCATTGGCTAGCGATGAGTTCTGGGCTCTGTGCCACGGTCACCCTGCACAGATTTCTGGGCTGTGTGCTACGGTCACACTTCACAGAGTTTTGGGCTGTGTGCTACAGTAGCCCTGTGCCGATATTCAGGCTGTGTGCCTCAGTCGCCCTGCACCGAGGTCCGGACTGTGTTCCGTGTTTGCCTGGCGATGATTTCCGAGATGTGTGCCACAGTCACCCTTCACTTATTTNACACTTCACAGAGTTTTGGGCTGTGTGCTACAGTAGCCCTGTGCCGATATTCAGGCTGTGTGCCTCAGTCGCCCTGCACCGAGGTCCGGACTGTGTTCCGTGTTTGCCTGGCGATGATTTCCGAGATGTGTGCCACAGTCACCCTTCACTTATTTTCAGGATGTGTGCCATCGTGTCCCTGAGACGAGGTCCGGGTTGTGTGCTGCAGTCGCACTGCCCCGTGGTATGGCCTGTGTGCCACGGTCGCCCTGTGCCGATGTACGGGCTGTGTTCGCGTTTGGCTAGCCATGTGTTCCGAGCTCTGTGCCACGGTGGCCCGGCACAGCTTTCTGGGCTGTGTGCCGCGGTCGCCCTTCACTGAGGTTCGGGCTGTGTGCCGCGGTTGCCGTGCGCCGAGGTCCGGGCTGTGTGCCATGGTCGCTCTGAGCCCAGGTTCGGCCTGTGTGCCACGGTCACACTGCAGCGAGATTCTGCATGTGTGCCACTGTGAAAATCTGCCAACATCCGTGCTGTGTTCCATGTTCGCCTTGCATCAAGGTCCGAATGTGTGCTGCGATTGCCCTTCACTGAGGTTCGGGATATGTGCCACGGTTGCCCTGCGCCAAAGTCCGGGCTGTGTTCCACGATTGGCTAGTACGAGTTCCATGCTGTGTGCCGTGGTCGCCCTTCACTGAGATTTGGGCTGTGTGCCACGGTCACCCCGCAAAAAGTTCCGGGCTGTGTCCTGTGGTCGCCATCTCCCGAGGTCTGTGATGTGTGCCAGGGTCGCACTGTGCCGAGGGCTGTGCTGTGTGCTTCGGTCGCTCTTCACTGAGGTTCGGGCTCTGTGCCGTGCTTGCCTTGAACTCAAGTCCAGGCTTTTTGACCCGGTTGCACTGAGCCAAAGTCTGGTCTGTGTTTTGAGGTTGCCCTGCCCCGAGGTCCGGCCTGTGTGCCACTGTCTCCCTGCGCTGAGGTCCGGCCTGTGTGCCNTTTGCAGTTGACTAGCAACGAGTTCCAGGCTCTGTGCTGCTGTCGCCCTGCACAGATTTCTGGGCTGTGAGCTGCAGTCGCCTTTCACTGAGGTTTGGGCTGTGTGCCGCGGTAGCCATCTCCCCAGGTCTGGGCTGTGTGCCAAGGTCACCCTGTGCCGAGGTCCGGTCTGTGTGCCACGGTAGCCTTGCACCGAGATCTGGGCTGTGTGCCGTGGTAGCCTTGCGCTAAGGTCCGGGCTGTGTCCCGAAGTTGCCCTGTGTCGATGTCCGGTCTGTGTGCCACAGTCGCCATGTCCCGAGCTTTGTGCTGTGTGACAGGGTCCTCCTGCGCTGAGGTCCGTGCTGTGTGCCTCGGTCGCTCTTCACTGTGGTTCTGGCTGTGTGCTGCAGTCGCCCTGCGTCGAGTCCAGGCTGTGTTTTGCCCTCAGCTTGTGACGTATTCGGGCTCAGTGCCGCGTTCCCTCTGTGCCAAGGTCCGGGCTCTGTGCCACAGTCACCTTGTTCCGAGGTCCGGGCTGTGTGCCGAGGTAGTCTTCTGCAGAGGTCCGAGCTGTGTGCCGTGGTCGCCCTGTTCCGAGGTCTGGGCTGTGTGCCGAGGTTGCCATCTCCCAGGTCCGGGCTGTTTGCTGTGGTCGCCCTGTGCCCAGGTCCGCCTGTGTTCTGCCCTCGGCTTGCGAGCTGTTCCCAGCTCTGTGCCGCTGTTCCTCTTTGCCAAAGTCCAGGCTGTGTGCCGTGGTAGCCTTCTCAAGAAGTCCAGGCTGTGTGCCATGGTCCCATGCACTGTGGTCNAGCTGTTCCCAGCTCTGTGCCGCTGTTCCTCTTTGCCAAAGTCCAGGCTGTGTGCCGTGGTAGCCTTCTCAAGAAGTCCAGGCTGTGTGCCATGGTCCCATGCACTGTGGTCCAGGCTGTATGCTATGGCTGTCCTGAGACGATGTCCGGCCTGTGTTCTGCAGTCACCCTGCACTGTAGTCTGGCCTGTGTGCCGCGGTCACCCTGCGCCAAGGTCCGGCCTCTGTGCCACGTTCACACTGCGCCGAGGTCCAGCCTAAGTGCCACTGTCACCCTGAGCTGAGGTCCGGCCTGAGTGCCACGATCACCCTGCTCCGTGGTCCGGGTTGTGTTCCACGGTCACCCTTCTCCGAGTTCCGGCATGTGTTCTTCCCTCGGCTTGTGACCTGTTCCCGGCTCTGTGCCATGGTTCCTCTTTGCTATGGTCCGGGCTGTGTGCTGCGGTAGCCTTCTCCAGAGGTCCGAGCTGTGTGCCGCAGTCCCCCTGCGCTGAGGTCCAGGCTGTGTGCCACAGTCGCCCTGAGCCAATGTCCGGCCTGTGTTCTGCAGACGCCCTGTGCCAAGGTCCAGCCTGTGATCCACGGTCACCCTTCTCTGAGTTACGGACTGTGTTGAGCGGTCGGCTAGCAACGCGTTCCAAGTTGTGTGATGGCCCGCCCTTCACTTAGTTTCGGGCTGTGTGCCTCAGTCTCCCTTCACCTGGTTCCGGGCTGTGTGCCTCAGTCGCCCTTCACCTGGTTCCAGGCTCTGTGTTGTGGTCGCCCTGCACAGTTTTCCGGGCTCTGTGTTGCGGTTCCTCTTCGCAACGGTCCGGGCTGTGTGCCATGGTATCCTTCTCCAGAGGTCCAGGCTGTGTGCTGCGGTCCCCCTGCGCTCAGGTCCGGGCTGTGTGTCGTGGTTGCCCTGAGCCAATGTCCGGCCTGTGTTCCGCAGACGCCCTGCGCCGAGGTCCAGCCTGTGTGCCACAGTCGCCCTGCACCAATGTCCGGCCTGTGTGCCACAGTCGCCCTGTGCCAAGGTCTGGCCTGTGTGCCACAGTCACCCTTCTCCGAGCTCCGGAATGTGTTCCGCAGTGTGCTAGCAATGAGTTCCAGGCTGTGTGACGTGGTCGCCCTTCACTGAGTTTCGGGCTGTGTGCCTTGGTCACCCTGTGACAAGGTCCGGCCTGTTTGCCGTTGTCACCCTGCGCTGAGATCCGGGCTGTGTTCCGCCATCAGCTAGCGATGAGTTCTGGGCTCTGTGCCGCAGTCGCCCTGAAACAGATTTCTGGGCTGTTTGCTACGGTCACACTGCACAAAGTTTCGGGCTGTGTGCCACGGTAGGTCTGTGCTGATGTTTGGGCTGTGTGCCGCAGTCGCCCTGCGCCGAAGCTTGGGCAGGGTTCTTTGGTTGGCTGGTGACGATTTCCGAGCTGTGTGCAACAGTTGCCCTTCACTGAATTTCAGGCTGTGTGCCGCCGTCGCCCTGCGCCGAGGTCCGGGTTGTGTGCCACTGTTGCCCTGCCCTGTGGTATGGCCTGTGTGCCACGGTTGCCCTGTGCTGTAGTCTGGGCTGTGTTCGCAGTTGGCTAGTGATGTGTTCCGAGCTCTGTGCCATGGTCGCCCTGCACAGATTTCTGGGCTGTGTGACGCGGTCGCCCTGCACCGAGGTCCGGGCTGTGTGCCGTGGTTGCCCTGCATAAAGGTCTGGGCTGTGTGCCGCGGTCGCCATGACCCTAGGTCCGGGTTGTGTGCCGCGGTGCCCTGAGCTGAGATCCGACCTGTGTGCTGCGGTCACACTGCGACGAGATCCTGGATGTGTGCCGCAGTGAACATCTGCCGACATCCATGCTGTGTTCCAGGGGCGCCTTGCTTTAAGGTCTGGGATGTGTGACCTGGTTGCTCTTCACTGAGGTTCAGGATGTATGCCGCGGTTTCCTTGCATCAAAGTCCGGCCTGTGTGCTGCAGTCACCCTGAGCTGAAATCCGGGCTGTTTTTTGTGGTTGGCTACTGACGAGTTCCATGCTGTGTGCCGCTGTAGCCCTTCACTGAGGTTCGGGCTGTGTGCCGCGGTCGCCCTGTGCCAAGTTCTGAGCTGTGTGCCGTGGTAGCCTTCGGTCGAGGTCCGTGCTGTGTGCAAGGGTTGCCCTGCATCAAGGTCCATGATGTGTGCGCGGTCTCCCTTCACTCAGTTTTGGTCTGTGTGCCGTGGTTACCCTTAACTGAAGTTCAGGCTGTTTTCAGCAGTCGCCCTGCTCTATGTCCTTGATGTGTGCCACGGTCGCCCTGTTCCTCGGTCTGGCCTGTGTTCCATAGTCGCCCTGTGCCGAAATCCAGGCTGTGTTCTGCAGTCGGCTAGAAACGAGTTACTGGATGTGTGCCACGGTCGCCCTTCACTGTATTTGGGGCAGTGTGGCACGGTCGCCCTATGCCAAGGTCCGGGCTGTGTGCCACGGTCGCCCTGTGCCGAAGACTGGCCTGTGTGCTGCGGTCGCCCTGTGCCAAAGTCCGGGCTGAGTTCCGTGGTTGGCTAGCGACAAGTTTCGAGTTCTGTACACCGGTTGCCTTGCACAGATTTCCGGGCTGTGTGCCGCACTCGCCCCACACAGTGGACCGGCCTGTGTGCCGCGGTCACCATGTGCCGAGGTCCAGGCTGTATTCTGCCGTCGGCTGGATACGAGTTCCGTCCTATTTGCCAGGGTCGCCCTGCACCGAGGTCCATGCTGTGTGCCTCGGTCGCTCTTCACTGTGGTTCGGGCTGTGTGCTGTGGTCACCATGCACTGAGGTCCCAGCTGCGTTCCACCCTCGGCTTGCAAGGAGTTCCGGGCTCTGTGCCGTGTTCCTTCTGTGCCAATATCCGGGCTGTGTGCTGCAGTCACCCTGAGCCGAGGTCCGACCTGTGTGCCGCGGTCACACTGCAACGAAATCCTAGATGTGTGCCGCAGTGAACATCTGCCGAAATCCGTGCTGTGTTCAGGGGCGCCTTGCCTTAAGGCCCGGAATGTGTGCCGTGGTTGCCCTTCAATGAGATTCGGCATGTGTGCCGCGGTTGCCCTGCATCGAAGTACGGCCTGTGCCATGGTAGCCCTGTGCCAAAATCTGGGCTGTGTTCCGCAGTTGGCTAGAAGCGTGTTACTGGAATTGTGCCGCGGTCGCCCTTCACTGTGTTTCGGGCAGTGTGCCATGGTCACCCTTCACCAAGCTCCAGGCTGTGTTCCGTGGTCGCCCTGCGATGAGGTCTGGCCTGTTTGCCGTGGTCGCCCTGCGCCGAGGTCTGGGCTGTTTTCCATGGTCTGCTAGTGACGAGTTACGGGCTCTGTGGCGCAGGCTCTCTGTACAGATTTCTGGTCTGTGTACTGTGGTCGCCCTGGACCGAGGTCCGGGCTGTGTTCCGTGATCTGCTGGCGACGAGTTCCAGGCAGTGTTCTGCGGTCGCCCTTCACTGACATTCGAGCTGTGTTCCGCGGTTGCCCTGCCCCGAGGTCTGGCCTGTGTGCCACGGTGGCCCTGTGCAGAGGTCCAGCCTGTGTGCCGTGGTCGCCCTGCGCCAAGGTCCGGCCTCTGTGCCACAGTCACCCTGCAGCAAGATCCGGGCTAAGTGCCACTGTCACCCTGCGCTGAGGTCCGGCCTGAGTCACCCTGCTCCGTTGTCTGGGCTGTGGTCTACGATCGGCTAGCGATGAGTTTCAGGCTGTGTGATGCGGTCGCCCTTCACTGAGTTTTGGGCTGTGTGCCTTGGTCATCCTTTGCTGAGGTCCGGGCTATGTACCTTGATTGCCCTACGACGAGGTCTGGCCTGTTTTCCGTGGTCTCCCTGCACCGAGGTCCTGGCTGTGTTTCGCAGTCGACTAGTGACGAGTTCCAGGCTCTGTGCCACTGTGGTCCTGGACAGATTTCTGGGCTGTGTGCTGTGATCGCCCTTCACTGAGATTCGGGCTGTGTGCCGTGGTAGCCCTGCACTGATGTCCGAGTTGTGTGCACGGTCCCCCTGCGCCAATGTCCGGGCCATGTTCCACGGTCAGTAGGCGACGAGTACCGGGCTATGTGCCACAGTCTACCTTCACTGACGTTCAGGCTGTGTGCCGCGGTCGCCCTGTGCCGAAGTCCAGTCTGTGTGGCACAGTAGCCTTGAACTGAGTTCCTGGAGTGTGTGCCGTGGTAACCCTGCACTGAAGTCCAGGCTGTGTGCTGCAGTTGCCCTGCACCAATATCCGGTCTGTGTGCCATGGTCACCATATCCCGAGTTTGGTGCTGTGTGCCAGGGTCGCCCTACACCGAAGTCCGTGTTGTGTGCCTCAGTCGCTATTAACTGTACTTGGGTCTGTGTGTCGCGGTTGCCCTGCATCGAGTACAGGCTGTGGTCCGCCCTCAGCTTGCAATGAGTTCCGGGCTCTGTGCCGCGTTCCCTCTGTGCTGAGTTCTGGGCTGAGTTCCATGGTCACCCTGTTCCATGGTCCAAGCTGTGTGCTGAGGTAGCCTTCTGCAGAGGTCTGGGCTGTGTCCCGTGGTCTCCCTGTTCCGAGGTCCGGGCTGTGTTCTGAGGTCCCAGTCTCCCCAGGTCCGGGCTGTGTGCCGAGGTCTCCCTGTGTCGAGGTCTGGCCTGTGTTCCTCCCTTGGCTTGCGACCTGTTCCCGGCTCTGTTCCACGGTTCCTCTTTGCAAAGGTCTGGTCTGTGTGCTGCGGTAGCCTTCTCAAGAAGTCCGGTTGTGTGCCACGGTCTCCTGCACTGAGTTCCGGGCTGTAAGCTGTGGTCCCCCTGAGCCGATGTCCAGCCTCTGTTCCACAGTCACCCTGCGCCGAGGTCCGGCCTGTGCGCCACTGTGGCCCTGTGCTGATGTCCAGCCGGTCTGTCGCTGTCGCCCTGCCCTGAGGTCCGGCCTGTGTGCCACCTTCACCCTGCGCCGAGGTCTGGGCTGTCTTCCGCGGTCGACTAGCGACGATTTCCGGGCTGTGTGACGTGGTCGCCCTTAACTGAGTTTCGGGCTGTGTGCCTCGGTTGCCCTTCGCCAAGGTCCAGGCTGTGTGCCGAGGTCGCCCTGCAATGAGGTCGGGCCTGTTTTCCGTGGTCGTCCTGCTCCGAGGTCCTGGCTGTGTTTCACAGTCGACTAGCGAAGAGTTCCAGGCTCTTGCCGCTGTCGCCCTGCACAGATTTCTGGGCTGTGTGCTGTGGTGGCCCTTCACTGAGGTTCGGGGTGTGCCAAGGTAGCCCTGTGCTAAGGACTGGGCTGTGTTCCTTGGTCAGCTGGCAACGAGTTTTAGGCTCTGTGCCACAGTCGCCCTTCACTGAAGTTTGGGCTGTGTGCCCCGGTCGCCCTGCGCCGAGATCTGGTCTGTGTGCTGGGCTCGCCCCATGCAGAGGTCCGGCCTGTGTGTTGCGGTCGCCCAGTGAGGAGGTCCAGGCTGTGTTCCGCTGTTGGGTAGCGACGAGTTCCAAGGTCTGTGCCACGGTGGCCCTGCACAGATTTTTGGGCTATGTTCCACAGTCGCCCTTCACTCAGGTTCGGGCTGTGTGCTGCGGTCGCCCTAAGCCGAGGTCCATGCTGTGTGCTGCCATCACCCTGCACCGAGGTCTGGCATGTGTGCCACGGTCGCCCTGTGCCGAGGTCCGGGCTGTGTTCCGCCGTCACCTGGAGACCAGTTCCGTCCTTTTTGCCATGGTCGCCCCGCGCCAAGGTCCAGGCTGTGGTCTGTGCTCGGCTAGTGACAAGTTCAATGCTCTGTAACCCGGTCGCCCTACACATATTTCCACGCTGTGTGCCGCGCTCGCCCCGTGCAGATGTCCGGCCAGTGTGCGGCAGTCGCCCAGTGCGGAGGTCAGGGCTGTGTTCCGCGGTTGGCTAGCGACGAGTTCCAAGCTCTGTGCCTCAGTGTCCCTGCACAGATTTTTGGGCTTTGTGCCACCGTCGCCCTTCACTGAGGTTTGGGCTGTGTGCAGTGGTCACCCTGTGCCCAGGTCTGGTCTGTGTGCCATGGTAGCCTTCAACCAAGTTCCGGGCGCTGTGCCACGGTAGCCTTACTCCGAGGTCGGGCTGTGTGCCGCAGTTTCCCTGCGCCGATATCCGGTCTGTGTGACATGGTCGCCATGTCCTGATGTCGGTGCTGTATGCAGGGTCAACCTGCACCGAAGTCCGTGCTGTGTGCCTCAGTCGCTCTTCACTGTGGTTCGGGCTGTGTGCCGCGGTCACCTTGCACCGAGTCCAGGCTGAGTTCCACCCTCGGATGCGATGAGTTCCGGGCTCTGTCCCACGTTCCCTCTGTGCTGAGGTCCAGGCTGTGTGCCGTGGTCGCCCTGTTCCAAGGTTCAGGCTGTGTGCCGAGGTCACTATCTCCCCAGGTCCGGGCTGTGTGCCGCGGTCGCCCTGTGCCATGGTTCAGCCTGTGTTTCACCTTTGGCTTGCGACCTGTTCCCGTTTCTGTGCCGTGGTTCCTCTTTGCCAAGACCCGGGCTGTGTGCCACGGTAGCCTTCTCAAGAAGTCCGGGCTGTGTGCCACGGTCACCCTGAGCCCATGTCTGGCCTGTGCTCCGCAGTCACCTGGTGCCGAGGTCCGGCCGGTGTGCCACGTTGGCCCTGTGCCAAGGTCCGGCCTGTGTGCTGCAGTCGCCCTGGACCGATGTCCGGCCTCTGTACCATGGTCACCCTGCGCCGAGATCCTTCCTAAGTGCTGCTGTCACCCTGTGCTGAGGTCCGGCTGAGTTCCATGGTCACCCTGCTCTGTGGAACGGGCTGTGTTCTGCGGTCAGCTAGCGACGAGTTCTGTGCTGTGTGACGTGGTCGCCCTTCACTGAGTTTCGGGCTGTGTGCCTCGGTCGCCCTGCGCCGAGGTCCAGCCTGTGTGCAAAAGTGGCCCTGTGTTGAGGTCCGGCCTGTGTGCCATGGTCACTCTGCGTCGAAGTCCTGACTCTGTGCCATGGTCACCCTGCGCCGAGGTCTGCCCTAAGTGCCACAGTCACCCTGCTCCGTGGTCTGGGCTGTGTTCTGCGGTCGGCTAGTGATGGTTCCGGGCTGTGTGACGCAGGCGCCCTTCACTGAGTTTTGGGCTGTGTGCCTTGGTCGCCCTTCACCTAGGTCCGGGCTGTGTGCTGTGGTCGCCCTGCGATGAGGTCTGGCCGGCCTATTTTCTGTGGTCGCCCTGTGCCGAGGTCCTGGCTGTGTTTCGCAGTCGACTATCAACATGTTCCTGGCTCTGTGCCACTGTCGTCCTGCACAGATTTCTGGGCTGTGTGCTGTGGTCGCCCTTCACTG
>SJYV01044175.1:0-20954 GCA_006410875.1 Neotragus pygmaeus
CAGTTCACATACCTGAGATCGAGGCCGGGAAAGGGAAAGAACCCTCAGGTGACGAGTCCCCTCCACTGTCGGCCATGCCCAGCTCCTTGCCTTCAGGCTCTGAGGCCGCCATGGCTCCCACCGCCCCTCATGGGGACCTTCTGTTCACACCTTCGACCAGGCAATGTGAATTCCCACTTCCAGATCCTGTTTCCGGCCCTCTTCCTGGCTAGAATGCTTTCTCTCCTTTCCTAATTAGCCACTTTATAGAGCCCAGACTTAATAGAGTTCCAGACTCGTCTCCACCTGGACTGTCCATAGGGCTGGTGACTTCCAGCTCCTCTAAACTCTGAATTGAGTTCTCTTTCATTCCACAGGACTTGGTGCTCCTCTGCTAGCATGCAGCCCTCAGCACGCACCCCAGCCTGCCTTCTCTCCAATCTCCCCACGTGTATCCAGGGTTATATTCGCTTGCCCTCCCCCTCCCATGGAAACTTGGAGAGTGCTCTGACATAGCTTGAGACCCAGAAGAGTGATAGTTTATTCACTTTCTTCCTGCCCTGATGAAAGGAGCGGCCCTCAGAGAATGGCCCTGCTCAGCCATCCTGCCCCCCATTCCTTCGAGGCCTCGGGGCCCACTTCTCACTGGAACCGAGCCTGGGGACGTTGCTGCCCACGTGGACTCAAGGTCTCCCGTGTTAGGTCATCCTGGCGCTGTGCACTTTCTCAAAGATAGAGAATTCAAGGTTCCTGTTCCTAAAATCAACTGGCTAGTGTCTGTCTGCAGTTGTTCTCCAAAAGGACATGGGATGTGTGATCTGCTTCAGTAACGAAGTTCACTGTCTAAACTGGAACATGAAATGCTTGGTAAGTGTCGGCTAAGTGAGTTAAAGTGTCCCTGGTGAATCAAGACTCCTCAAGTTGTTTTCAAGTCCCGCAGTTTTGTTCAGCATATAGACTCGTATTTTGAGGGCACAGTATAAGCTATATGTTTATTTCCTTCAAATGTCTTTTGAAATGAAAGACCATGATATGGAGGGAAAAGAGGAAAGAAGATGTGAAAGCTATTGAGGGAGACGGGTTGGGAAGGAAAGGGGTGGGGGCTGAGGGAAGAGCGACATCTGCAAGCTGCAGGCTCACTGCCCTCACCTCATCCAGTTGGCCAAAGACGTGTCCTTCCCATCCACATACTCGTAGCAGTTTCTCCCTTTGGTGATCTGAGTGTCAGAAAAGAGATACACGCTTTCCTCTCTCTTTTATTTTATATGGGAAGTAATAGAAGAGCTATCTCCCTCTGCAGTCACTGGTGCTCTTCAGCCTGCATGGATTCAACTGCCAGTTGGACCAAATGGCAAGCTGCTTACTCATCATTCCAAGGCTGAGTCTCGGTTCACTGAAGGCAAGGGCTCCACAAGGGAGGAGTCACCTCTGTGTGTAGGTACCACTGTCTCCCACCTCTCTGAGCTTTAGAGAGAGGTCCTGTGTGTGTGTACACTGTGGCCCCACCTCTCCTCTGACCTTTAGAGAGAGGTCCTGCGTGCCTGGACCAGTGTCTCCCACCTCTCCTCTGACCTTCAGAGAGAGGTCCTGCGTGCCTAGACCACTGTCTCCCACCTCGCCTCTGACCTGTAGAGAGAGGTCCTGGGTGCCTGGACCAGTGCCTCCCACCTCGCCTCTGACCTTTAGAGAGAGGTCCTGGGTGCCTGGACCAGTGCCTCCCACCTCGCCTCTGACCTTTAGAGAGAGGTCCTGCGTGCCTGGACCAGTGCCTCCCGCCTCGCCTCTGACCTGTGGATGGAAGTCCCACGGTCATGCCCAGGGCACACAGTACACAGGGCTGCCCGTGTCATTGCCGACCGTGTCATCACCATCTGTACCCTTGCATGTAGACACGAAGTACCCTCCACCACACACAAGCAATTCGAGGCCAGAGAACAGGGAAACAGGGGTGTTTCTCACCAGCCAGGAGTATCCACTGTTGGCGGCCTCTTCATCGTCTGTGGTCTGGCCCTCATAGGGGCCAAAGTGCAGGCCCAGTGGCAGATCAGACGCCTCATTCCACACTCCAAGCCCAGCCTCGGGGATGCCCGACAGTCTGATACTTAACCCAGGGGGCAGAGTGAGGGCTGAGCGGTTGGCATGCCCCTTTTCCACTGCACAGTCCTTTACAAAGGTTGGTGGCCCATGGGCAGCACAGCTGTCGATGAAGAAGTTCTGACACTCCTCACAATCTGGAGGTGAGAGCAACAGGGATGAGGGGAGGTATAGTGATGTTGCTGGTCATAAAGACCTTCAGAAAGAACTAGGGCACTCAGGGCATGTGGCCTCAATCCTGCACCCCAAGTCACAGAGGAAGGGGATGATTGGGGGACCAAATGGTGAGGTAGGGTTATTGGACCAAGGCCTCGTAGCCCCTTCTCCCTGACTGGCCAGCGGGGGCACTCACAGAGGTAGTCGTCATCCTGGGGCTCGCTGACCTCTTGGTACACATGGCCCTTTCTTTCTCGTAGACTGTACCTCTTCACTCCAGTCTCCTTTCTTTTGTGTTCTAAGATGGAGAACAGAAGCTAAGCAAGGCTGGTGGGGTTTGGAGAGTTAGTCCCTGTTTTATCAGAAAGTGTGAAATCTCCTACCCGTTCATTTATACACTTTGTTAAAACTTGTTTACATGTATTTTTTAAACTTTTACTTTTGTAATTTTACATATTTATGCATCTTAGTTCCCCGATCAGGGATGGAACCTGCACCCCCTGCAGTGGAAGCGGGAGTCTTAACCACTTAACCACCAGCAAGTCCCTTTTCTATACTTTGTTTCTTCTCCCTTTAACTCCTGTTCAGGAGACTGAGGCTCCTCACTGACCACAGATGCCCAGTTCAGTGTTAGCTTCCTGTGCTTCCTGTTAGTAGGTTTAACTTCCCACCTTCTTACTTAGGAAATAGTTCACTGACACATGTATTCAGAAAACATACGTTGAGGGCACATGACATGTAAGGCATTGAGCAGAGGTCTGGGCATAAACACCAACAATGCATGGTCCGTGTCATCACAGCTGGATTTATTGAACTACTTTTAGCTCAAAACAGTGTCAGTAGTTTTGCGTTTAATATAAAGTTTTCAAACACTGTATGACTTATGTATCCTTATCTTTACTTTACAGATGAGAAATCAAGACCTCAGAAAATGTATAAGATTTTCCCAAGGCCCCATTGCTAACTTCATGTCTCAGATCAGTCCAGCTTAAACCCAAGCTTACCCAAAATTCACGCCACACACCTAGTCCATACTTACTATTTTTTCTATAGGGATTAGAGGAACTAATTAGAGGAACTCCCCAAATTTTCTCTTACCGACTTTTTTTCTGGGGTGCTGTCCAGGGATCCTTGCTTTTCCGGGAGGGGGCACCGGTTTCTGAGCCTGCTTGGAGCCACTTGTCTTCAGCAATTTTGCTGCTCCGGGCAATTCCTTCAAACTAGATTCCTGACTTAATGGTGCCCTGGACATTGCCTTCCACATGAGTAAAAGACAACATGCATTTCTTTAGTTCTTTAGGACTTTATGAAGTGTTTTCACATGCATGACTTTAGCTAATACTTTGACAATTGGAAATACCTGGTGGAGGAGGCATCTGAACACTGGAGTTTAAAATAAGGACCTAAGTGGGTATTGAATCAAAGCTAGAATTTATATCTTAAGGTTCTTTCCCTTCAACTTTCTGCATAAGAGTGAGAGCAAGGCAAGAATAGCTGGAGGTCAGGGAAAAAAGAGGGTAAGGGCTCATAGAAAAATCTGGGGGGTTTTCTATTAATTAGTGGCCCTTTGCTGGACAAGGAAGTATGGAAAATTACAGAGAGGACAACACACATCTGGAAGATAAGGTGACAAAGCAGTGAGATGGAGAAGAGAAAAGATGATCGGAGAAAACCATCTAGACAATAAAGAAAATGAGCTGAAAGCTGTAGGTTGCCATGTCCTCTCAGAGACAATGTCTGGAATTAAAGTAGCTGACCTCATCAATTCTGCTTGAACAAGGCTGTATGACTAGCTGGTTCTCCTCAGTTTCCTGATCCATAAATTGGTATACATGCTAATTCTTAATGTTACAGTGGACATGAAATTTAATAACATTTCAACAAATTGTTGTGTGAGCTATTTAATACAGTATGAACGTGAGTGTATATCCCTGCCATCAATTTATCCATTCAACTGTCTCTATATTTGAAGTCTAGCTCACAGATACTATCTTCAGGATTCTTTGACCTTCTTATTCCTCGATGAATGTTTAAATGTGGAGTCACTCATTCACAAAACATTCAGGGGGCCCTCAGGGGCTTTAAGCTGGGCCTGGACTTCTGAGAATTAATGGGTACGGGCTAGGCTCACAAAACAGGGCAGGCTAAACAAGTGATTCCAAACACGAGAGCTGCCCATTCAGAGCTCAGGGGAAGGGCTTGTTACTTTCTCCTGCAAGAACGAGCATTTGAAATGATGCCCAGGTGAGTTTCTACTCAAAAGCGGGTAATCTATGTGAAGTCCTTCAGTTATTTTCTCATTTGTTGCTTTTCAGTCATAAGCCTGAGGCTTGTCAGGGTTGCGAGTTGCTTCCTCTTATTGGACTGGGAGGCTCTGAAGTAGGGATCCTGTCACCTTCATCATCCTGGGCCATCCACTCTGCAAACTGCCCAACATGTCCTTAAGCTTCTTCATCCTGGACCGTCCACTCTACAAAGTGTCCAACATGCCCTTAAACTTTTTCATCCTGGACTGTCCACTCTAAAAACTGCGCAACATGTCCTTAAGCTTCTTCATCTTGGACCGTCCACTCTACAAACTGCCCAGCATGTCCTTAAACTTCCCTTAGTCAGATATCTTAGCATATTCCTCCTTAGCATAGCACAAAAGAACTGCGGTTGAAAACATCTCTCAGATGAATGATATAAAGATGTATGAATAAACTTCATCGAACTACAGGATCTTTAGTCATTTTGTAAAGAGTTTAGAAAAAGTGCTTTGGATTAGATTGCACTACTGTTGATACTGTGATCTCAGGCATATTATTAATCATTTTTTTACCTCAGTTTTGTGATCTATAATGGTGACAGCTATATACCTACTGATAGGTATGGTAGGATTGTTTCAAGGTTTAAGTAAGTTTATTCACATAAAATGCTTAAAGTCTGAGATGTTGTGAAAATAATGTAACAACAGAACAGCCTACTATTGTTGCTGTTCTTACTAAGTATAGAGATGGCGATGATATCAGACATCGTGCTAAAGATTCAGGACAGGAAGGCAGCAGTCTCCAGGATCTCTTTTCTCCTATTCTCACCTGTGACTGGATCCATGAGGAGGATATTTTGGCAACAGGATTTGGGAAATACTCACCTTCTGGTGTTTATTGTGCTCCACTCTGAAGGCCATCGAAGAAGGTTTACCTAAAAAATGATGGGGATCAGTGTTTTGGTTGGTAAATGTTGCCAAACTCTGGGCATTCCAATTAAGGACACATAATTCTGAGCCAGAGGGTGACAAGGACAAGGATTACCAGAGGAGGAATGGAAAATGATTTCTGTATCATCAACTCCTATGCTTCCACAGGGAGCATTACATAATTTTCTTAAAATAAAAAAAAAAAAAGAAACTTCATCTGTGCCTCATCTGATGTCCATAAAGTATCTAATAAAGTTACTAGCCTTTCATGGCAAAAATACTCAAAAAAGTAGAAATAGAAGGAAGTGACTGCAATATAATAAAGGTCATATATGAAAAGTCTACCTCTAACATCATAGTCATCAGTGAAAAGCTGAAAACTTCTCTAAGATCTAGAAGAAAAGGCAAGGATGCCCATTTTCAACATTTTTATTCACCATAATGTTAGAAGTCCTAGCCGGGGCATTAGGTTATTAAAGGAAACATAAGGCTTCTATTTGGAAAGAAAGAAGTAAAATTATGTCTGTTCACAGAGGACATGATTTTATGTACAGAAAAATCTTTAAAATTACACACACACACACACACAGAAACGTACACAGAAAGTTGCATGGTACAAAATCAACATTCAAATGTCTTTCCATGCATGAACGATGATGACCATTCCGAAAAGGAAAATAAGAAAACAATCCTATTTATTTTTCATTTTTTAAAAACTATAGTCAAGATCTAAATTTAAGTTAAAAAAAATATTTACTTTTATTTATTTATTTGTGCCAGGTCTGTGTTGCAGCATATGGGGTCTAGTTCCCTGACCAGGGACTGAACCCAAGCTGTCTGCATTAGGAGTGTGGAGATTAGGCCTCTGGACCACCAGAGAAGTCTCAGTAATGTTATTTGTAATAGCATCAAAAAGAATGAAATAATTTGGAGTAAACTTGAAAGAGATAAAAGACTTATACATTGAAAACTACAAAGTTTTGCTGAAAGGAATCTGACACAAGTAAATAGGTGTCTTATGTTGATGGATTTGGAGACTTAATATTATTAAGCTGTTCATACTATCCAAAGCAATTTAAAGATTCAATGCAATTCCTATGAAAATCCCAATGGAATTTTTTCTGATATAGAAAATCCATCCTACCGTAATACCGAATCTCAGAGGACCCCAAATAGGCAAAACAATCTTAGAGAGAACAGCAAAGCTGGAGGCCTCTGCTTTCAGAACATATTACAAAGGTCCCGGAACCAAAAGAGTATAGCTTTGGCATAAAGTGAGTGCTTAGTTGCTCAGTCGTGCTGACTTTGTGACCTTTCGGACTGTAGCCCACCAGGTTTCTCTGTCCCGGGGATTTCTCAGGCAAGAATACTGGATGGGGTTGCCATTTTCTTCTTCAGGGGCTCTTCTTAACCCGTGGATCGAACCTGCATCTCCTGTGTCTCCTGCACTGAAGGCAGATTCTTCACTTGCTGAGCCACTGAGGAAGCCCGTTGGCATAAAGACAGACATGTCAATCAATGGAACAGAATAGACAACCAGAAATAAACAGAAATACATTCTTGGATACATGGTCTAATGATCTTTATCAAGGGTATCAAGACAATGGGGAAAGTTTAATCCCTATAACGAATGGTGCTGGAGAAACAAAGTATCCATATGCAAAATAATGAAGATCTTACATCATGAAGAAAAATCAACTCAGAATGGATTCAAGACCTAAATGCAAGACTTGACAAGACTCTTAGAGGAAAACAAGCATGAAGCTTCATGACACTGAATCAGCAATGATTTCTTAGATATAGTACCAAGTGCACAAGTATTAGTAACAAAGTAAAAATACACAAATGAGATTACATTAATCTTAAAGTCTCTGTGCAGCAATGACACAGTGAATGGAGTGAAAAGGCCACCTATGGGACCGTAGAAAACATTTGTAAACTATGTATCTGATAAGGGGTTAACAAGCATACACCAATATGAAGCCTATGTATAAGCCAGGAAGAGAACCTTCTTGACCACGATGGCACCCTGATATCAAACTTCCATGCTTCAGCATTGTAAGAAAACAAATGTCTGTGGTTTAAGGCATGCAGTCTGTTTTGTTATGGCAGTCTGAGCTGACTAACACAGTGGGAGAAGGAATTCAATAGACATTTCTCCAAAGATACACAAATGGCCAACAAATATATGAAAAGATGCTCAACGTTACTAATCAATAAGGAAATACAAATTGAAACCTTCTGTGATGGGCAATATGAATAAGAAAACAATAGCAAGTTTGGTGAGGATACGGAGAAATTGGAACCCTTATACACTATTGTTGGAAACGTAAAATGTCACAACTTTCATAGAAAACAGTATGGAGTTTCTTCAGAAAATTAGAACTGCTGTACGATCTAGCAATCCAACTCAGTCTATTTCCATGAAAAACTGAGAGGAAGATCTCGAATAGACAGTGTGCACATCTGTGGTCACTGCAGCATTGCTCCCAGTCGGTGAGATGTGGAAGCGATCTAAGTGTTCATTGGCGGATAAACAGATAAAGATTATACATAAGATAGGTCTTATATCTGTTATGTACACGGGCACACACTGGAATGCTTTTAAGTATTAAAAAAGAATTCTGTCATATTCTACATCAGGGATGGGCCTTGATGATATGCTCATTGAAATTAACCAATCCAAAAAAGACAAATATTGCCTAATTCCACTTCTATGAGGTATCTAAATTAAGTAAACCTATGGAAACAGAAAATATAATCGTGGTTGCCAAGGGCTATGAGGAGGAAGTATTGGAGAATCGTTCCTCAGTGGGTTAGGGCTTCAGTCACACAAGTTGGAAAAGCTCTACAGATTTATTGTACAACAATGTGTATATATATCCCTGGTGGCTCAATGGTAAAGAATCCGCCTGCAATGCAGGAGATGCAACAGACGCAGGTTCAATCCCTGGGTTGGAAAGATCACCTGGAGCAGGAAATGGCAACCCACTCCAGTATTCCTGCCTAGAGAATCCCATGGACAGAGGAGCCTGGTGGGTACAGTCCATGGGTACGCAGAGAGTCAGACATGATGGAGCAATTAACACTCTGGCCACTAACACTAACGTGTACATAGTTAGCAAGCGAGTGCCATTGAACCTGGGTCTCCCACATTGCAGGCAGATGCTTTACCGTCTGAGCCACCAGGGAAGCCCCCAGAGAGTGCCATACACTCAGAAATTGTTACGGTAAATAATGATGTGCAGAGGTATGGTGGACCGTGGCGTATGTATTCCCGATGAAGAATCTCTCTTCATGTCAAAACCTTTGCAGACAACCAAATGTTTTATTTTCATGTCCCTTTCACTAGTTTTAATAACCTAAGGGAACAGAGGGACTTCACTGGCAGCAAAGTGGATGAGAATCTGCCTGCTAATGCAGAGGACACAGGTTCGATCACTGTTTCAGGAAAATCCCACTTTCTGTGGGGCCACTAAGCCTGTGTGTCACAAACTACTGAGCCTGCATGTGCTCTGCAATGAGAAGCCACTCACTGCGACCAGAGAAAGCCCATGCACAGCCATGAAGACCCGGTGCAGCCAAAACTAAGTAAATAATTTTAAAAAATCTCGGAGAACAGAGATCCACAGATGGAGAATCGTAGAACTATCTAAATTGTTTGCTCCAGTCTGGGAAGATTAACTCTTCTAAACGATCTGAGCAGCGGAAGAGGAAGTGAGCTGCTCACTTCTGTTTTATAATGACTGTACTTCATTTTATTTACCTGATGCTGACTCTGGTCAGTGAAATGTGGGAAAGATCAGGGAGAATAAGTAGTTCTCTCAAACCCTTTCCCAGAATTAAAACAAAGCATTAATTTCACCTTAGGGTAAGAAGATCATGTGTTTTTGTTTTATATACCTACATAAATAATGTATATTGACATAACATGTTAATCATTTCCTCTCCTAAGAGATTTAATCCAATAACCAATTATGAGATTAGTATTAAATCTCTTTGGTGAGATTATTTCTAATGTTTCTTTAAATGCCTTTCATTAGGAATGTTTAGCAAAAATAATTCTTTTTAAAAAGAATGATAAATTTTAAACATAAATCTTTTGAGAATTACACTGGAAAACCTATACATTCAGGCTTATGTCAATATTCAGCCACAACCACTTTGGAATGCTGAAAATTAAGTTTTCTTTGCTAATGGCCGAGATATAGTTGAGACCTAAGCCCAGACTGTTTTCAGGAAGACATCCCTAAATCCTGCTGGCCCCTCACCTTGCTGCCTTGGTGTCCATTCTTCATCAGAATCCTCAGTGTCATCTACGTGGAGTTTGATGACCTGCCTGCGGTGATGCATGAAAGCTGGTCGAGTGGCTCTGAAACCTGGAAAGAAGCAAAATATTTGTTCTAAGAAGGAGGAACAAAGCACAGAAGCAATGGAAACTGTCACAAGCCAGGGAAATCAGTAGGATGGGCTGGGAGAATCTAAACAAGGCAAGAGGTGAGCTCTGCACTGCAGGGTCAACCTCCCTTTGGTACAAAACAATAAACATTTCCTCCAGGTTCGTCTCCATACGAAAGGGAACTGTAAGCAAATGAAGCCACCTACAAGAGGGCTAAGTGAACACTGAGGGTGAAGACCTGTTTCATGTTTCCCAGGCTCACAGGCACCCAGCACTTTCTGTTACCTATAGCAATCAGCGCTTCGTAGTTCCTTTTCACATTCCTATATCGAATTTTTTCCCATTCTCCCATCTCTTCCCATTCTTCCTTGGAGAAGTATACAGAGATGTCTTTGAAAGCATCTTTGGCCTAAGGAAAATAATAGATTTCATCAGTGATTTACTAATATAAGTCAGACCTTAGAGTTGGGTCTTTTCCTCCACCTTTTGTGCAGGGAGTAGCCTGAAGCTACTGGATGGTCTCTGTGAGACAGGGATGAAGACTTTCCTTCCCGACTGTGTCCTGCTTAACTGAACAAACACTGAGCATTTTCCTAACTCTTCCTTGACACAAAGCAGTTGACGATGCTAGTGTCCTGTTTTGTCCCACTGCACTCCACCATCTCAGACAGGACCAGGCATTCCCATCCTGTGTATGGTCACAGAGAAGTTCACTCAGCTAACCAGGCAAGCAGTCTGTGGTCCTTCGGGGACCAGAGCTGGCTTAGAGCCCAGCTTTGCCACCTCTGCCTCTCACCGTGGGCTTCCACTCTGTTCTCCCAGCATCTCCCTCAGTGCTCTCCTCTGGAGACCTGTTCGGCCGCATGGCCATTGGAGCGCTCAAGGCCAAGGTACCTGTGGAAGAAGAAGGTGCTGAGATAGCCCAGACCACTGTCCAGAGCCTGGTCTGTCTTCCTTGGGTGGAGTGTCCAGGGCAGGAAGGTGAGGGGAAAGTCAGGGTGAGGGTATTGGTGGGATGGACAGATCCCGACTAGCTATGACAGACAAGCCTAATGTGAACTCGATTTGGTTTCTTTTGTTCCCCTACAATTCAGCCCCTACGAGGAAAGGCACTGGGAGGGACATGTCTGTGGGTGATGGAGGGATTCCTGAGGAGACCTGGAAGCCCCTAACTGCTGGACTGGGGTGGGGCTGAAATCAGGACTCTGTTCCAGTGCAGGAGAGGGAATATTTCTCCAAGAAGGGTTTTGAAGATCTCCGCCTGGGGACTCAGAAAAATCTGGGCATAACATGGTTCTACGTCTAAAGGATAGGTCACTTGGCTTGAGGAGATCTGGGTCACACAGGCTGAAGGAACTGGGGTCTTCAGACAAAGGGGACTGGGGATCTTTTGGCTGATGTAGAATGTGCAGGGTGAGAGAACTTGGGATCTTCGAGGCTGAGGAAATGGAGGGTTTCTTATCAAGGAGCTTTAGGTCTGAGACAGGCAGGACAGTTGCGGTCTTGAGGATGAACAGTTTCAAGAGCTCCCAGGCTGAGGTATTCAGGGTCTCTGAGGTTAAGGAAATTTGGTCTCTCCGCGGGTGCTATTTTTAGGGTGCCTCAGGCTGAGGGGAACTGGGGTTACTCTAGGCATTTGAGGGTCGCAGCACTAGGGGATTCGGTGTTTCTGCGGGTGAAGGGACTTGTAGTCCCTGAAGCTGACGAGACGCAAGCTTCCTTCAGATTAGGACTCAGGTTCCTCAAAGCTGACGGGATTTCGGGCCTCCCACCCTGGAATTTGAAGCCGTCAGGCTCAGGGTTTATGAAGGTTGCGCAGGGTGCATTCCCTTCAATCTCCCCGCTGTCCTACCCGGCCTGGGGCCCGCTAGCACCACTGCGACGTCCAGTCCTCTTGCGCTGAGGTGAAGTGAAGGGCGAGCAGCCGGCCTGTACCCTGTCAGGCACGAGCGACCAATCGGCGTTGCGACCGAGGCAGTCTGGCCAATAGGCGCCGGGAGGGTGCAGAGCGCGATGGAGGCCCCGCCCCAGTGCTCGGGGATTGGCTGCTCTGGGGGCGTGTCTGTCAGGAAGCCTCCAGCGCGCAGGTGCATCTTGGCCGTTTTCTTTGCTTGTTTTCAGGCATGGCCTCTTAGGCCTGGATCCTCAAGTGGGCAGGTTGTCCTCAGGCTCGATGTTTCCTTCCAGTGCCCTCAACTGGAATCTCGGCTCCACCAGACTGTAGTCGTGCTCCTGGACTTTCCCCTAGGCCCACCTGTGTCCTACCTTGTCAAATCTAGTTTTGGCAAGAGCTCTATGTGATGAGTACTGCATTAGTCAGGGGAAAACGGTGTAATTAAATTCTGATGAGACACAGGATAAACAACTTACGGTCAAAGATTTAAACGCAAGGCGTGGAATAAGTATGTTAGAAAAAACTTGGAGGATTTTAAACCTCAAATTAAAGTGGCGCTGATGAGGCATCTGTATATTTAATGTGGGTATTAAAAGTCTTCCGAAGTGAGGCATAAATAAAACCTCAAAGCCTTACAAGTATTTTCTGTAAAATGAGGCATTGAACTGGAGGACAAAGGATCCACAGAGCTGAGTTTACTTGACACCTACTGGCTTCACAAGATAAAACAGGGACACTGTTTCTGGCCCTTAGCTAGATTTGTTCACAGAAAAATAACGTGATTTCCATGTATTGGAAGCAGGACAACTGACTGTAGAATTAGTATCAAGTGGTGGTTGNTTTACTTGACACCTACTGGCTTCACAAGATAAAACAGGGACACTGTTTCTGGCCCTTAGCTAGATTTGTTCACAGAAAAATAACGTGATTTCCATGTATTGGAAGCAGGACAACTGACTGTAGAATTAGTATCAAGTGGTGGTTGGGAGTCTGGGTGGAGAAATGTTACCAGGAAAGTGAGTTTACCTCTTGATGGGTATTGAGCCAGAAGATAGAACCCAGCCAAAGCTCATGGGAATAAAAAGTGTATTATTTGCGGAACTATGGAGAACACCAGGGAGCTTTCCAGAGCAGTAGCTCTCTAAACCACAAAGTTGGGGAAGCTTTAATCTATGGGTACAGACATGTTCAGGCTCTCATGGAGGCTCAGATGGTAAACAATCTGCCCGTAGCAGAAGACCCAAGTTCAATCCCTAAGTGGGGAAGATCCCCAGAGGAGGGCATGGAAGTCCACTCTGGTATTCTTGCTTGGAGAATCCCATGGACAGAGGAGCCAGGTGGTCCATGGGGTTGCAAAGAGTCAGACACGAGTGAGTGACTAACAGATTAACTTTACAGGCATGTTCATTAAGGGTCTTGGGCTGTGGCGGACTCCAAGCCTCCACTGATTGAAGTTTTTAGAGTCAGAACCAGTCACCATCAGCACATCCCTTACATTCCAGCTGGTCTGGTATAGATATAGATGCACATGGGCTCCTGGAAGCCATGGGCGGCTGCATGTGGCCCAGGGGCCCTGTGTGCCCGGCTGTCACTGCGCAGTGACGCTGCCCATGGGTCCACACTGGACCAGTCGGAGAGGACCCTCTTCCAGGCCCAGAGAGTGGGCTGAGAAGCAAGAGGACTGGAACGGGGTGGAGGTCCTGCTATGCCCTTTATCTTCCCAATTCTGGCTTTCTTTGTGCTCAGATGCTCAGGACCTGCTGGTGCTTCAGCTTTCGTCAGCCTATGCTGTCCCTGCCACCAACAAAAAGTGAGTTTTTTCCATACCTTTCTAAGTCATTTAGACTCTGCTGCATTCTGTNCCCAATTCTGGCTTTCTTTGTGCTCAGATGCTCAGGACCTGCTGGTGCTTCAGCTTTCGTCAGCCTATGCTGTCCCTGCCACCAACAAAAAGTGAGTTTTTTCCATACCTTTCTAAGTCATTTAGACTCTGCTGCATTCTGTGTTTCATTCTGTAACACTCTCATATCCTAAATAACTAAATTTGAATAGATTATGATTTACTAATTGAGGTCTACAGATCTATGGGTTTAAACAAATGCACAGTGGTAGATATTCATCTGTAATGTCAGTTCAGTTGCTCAGTTGTGTCTGACTCTTTGTGACCCCATGGACTGCAGCCCGCCAAGCTTCCCTGTCCATCACCAACTCCCGGAGCTTACTCAAACTCATGTCCATCTAGTCGGTGATGCCATCCAACCATTTCATCTGTAATGTATCAGATGGAATATTGAGCCTCCTACCTCATAATCTTTTTCTAAGTCTGTTTTGCCTTTTTCAGAATGTTGTATAAATGGGGTCATTAGTGTGTAGACTGGATTCTTTCACTTAGCAATATACATGTAAGATTCATCCATGGTTTTTGCTTGGTTTGATGGTTCATTCCATTATATTTCCGAATACTATTCCATTGCATGTGTATTGGAGGAAAAATAATGTTCCCTTTATATTTCTGTTTTCCTCACTGAGACTTTCCCCCGCAATGAAAGACAGATGAATTGGAGGAAAACAGAAGCTTATTACCATGCATACCCCCTATATGCTTGTAAGGTACCTAGGAAAACCTGAAATGGCCCAAGCCTGTAACTTATGTGCTATCTTTAGCTAATAAAAAAAAGAAAGATAATGAGTGGGGCGCGGTGGAATGATTTGGGAGGTTTGGAGGCAAAGCACAGTAAACAAGGGTCTGGATATTATGCAGATTTACATCCAGGCCATCTCCATGGACTAGCTTCTCTGAAGACTTAGTTATCCTTCCATTTCTGGTACACAGGTGGAGACAGCCTTACAAGTGGAGATTTCCCTAATAAATGTAAATGTAATTCCTAAAAGGGCACTTTCAAACATTCTCCTGTATCAGCTGTTTTTTAAATGTCAGTCCAGAGTTATGCTGATNTATCCTTCCATTTCTGGTACACAGGTGGAGACAGCCTTACAAGTGGAGATTTCCCTAATAAATGTAAATGTAATTCCTAAAAGGGCACTTTCAAACATTCTCCTGTATCAGCTGTTTTTTAAATGTCAGTCCAGAGTTATGCTGATGTCAAAAAGACACAACTTGGGGTGGCATATTCTGCTCCCCTTGATGTATATGTACCCTAATTTGCTTATTAATTCATTTACAGAAGAACATTCTGATGTCTTTCCATTTTTAACCAATTTTTAACCCAGAATAAAGCTACTGTGCATTGTTTTATGCTAGTTTTTGTTTGAACACAGTTTTTCAAAGCTGTTGTCTAAATACAAGAGGTGTAGTGTTGCATCCTAGATGAGTCTGTTTAGCTTTGGAAAAAACTGTCAGACTGTCTTCCAAAGGTGGCTGTGCACGCATCCCACCAGGATCTTAAGTACGTTTCTTATGGTTGTTTACTGTCAGAGACCCCTCTGTGGCCAGGTGTCTGTTTTAGTCTTTAATAATTATTAATGGGTTTGTTTGCTCTAGAGTTGTTGGTATAATTTTAGTACAAATTCTTTATCAGACATGCATTGTTTAAAAAAGTTATTAACGTTCGGCTGTGCTGGGTCTTCACTGTGTGGGCTTCTGTCCAGTTATGGCGGGCAGGGGCTACGCTGGTTGTGGCACATGGGCTTCTCACCATGGACAGGGATCCAACCTGCGTCTCCTGCATTGACATGAAGATTCTTTAATACTCAACCACCAGGGAAGCCCTCAGCCATGTTTTAGATTCTAGTTTGCCACACTCGTATCTGGCGAGAGAAGCCAGTATCAAGATGCCTGGGAGCTGGGGGTGCTCAGCCACAGTTCTGGCTGTGCCTTCGAAAGCTTTGGGGCCTTTGGTGAGCACCTCAACTTTCCTGGGACTGTTTCCCCTCTTCGAAAATGCCCTGCTGTTGGACTGTAGCCCGTCAGGCTCCTCTGTCCATGGGATTGCCCAGACAAGAATACTGGAGTGGGTGCCATTTCCTTCTGCACAGATACACGTTTGGAAGATATTTTCTCCTGGTTTGTGGTTTTGATGCAGGAAGGGGGGACCCCTTCCACAGCCTGAGAGCAGGCTTTTGTCTGACACTTGGAAATGAATTGTCCAAGGAGACGTGTGCTGTCAGAGTAAGAGATTTTATTGGGAAGGGCTGCCTGGGTGGAGGGTGGGAGGGTGAAGGAAGCTGAGAGAACTGCTCTGCCACGTGGCCTCACAGTCTCAGGTTTTATGGGCATTGGATTAGTTTCTGGTTTGTTTCTGGCCAGTCATTCTGAATTGGGGTCCTTCCTGGTGGCATATGCATCACTCATCCAAGATGGATTCTGGCAAGGAGGATCCTGGGAGGTTGGTAAGACCTATGGATTGGAGTCTCCTTTCGTCTTTGACCTTTCCTGAATTCTTCTGGTTGGTGGTAGCTTGTTAGTTCCTTGTTCCTTACCCAGGGCCTCCTGTTGTAAGATGACTCCTGCAAGTGGTTTCTCCGGTGCCTGGCAAGGGCAGGCAGGTGGTTTTGGTTAGTGGTCCCCTGACACTTTGTCCTTTGGTTTTCTTGAGTAAGGGAGTGAATGTATACATTTTTAAAAGTCAGTGTTTTAATTAATTTTTGAAAACATTTTGTATATTGGCTTTTTTGTTGTGTTTTACCAAAGCCATGTAGATTTCTAGTTGTTTTCTAAAATGTTTATAGTTTTTAATTGAAATGTGGTGTCAGTTGCAAAGTCTGTGTTTATGTTCTTTTCATTCCATATGGTTTTAAATCAGTTGTTCCCTGGCCATGTGTTGAGCAGGGTCGTGGAGATTTTTGGCTCCATTTCAGTTTGGGCCTCCAGTCTGAGCGCTCACCGTAGAGCTGCTTCTGGGGGAGCCCTCTGGGGTCTGTGAGCGCGGGGCTGCCCGCTCTTCTCTGGCGGCCCGCAGGGGGTGCCAACCCCGCTCTGACCCGCGCGCGCAGGACGCTTTGCCTTCAGTCTCGGCTTGGTGACCAGCTGGTGGGAGCTTTGTCTCCTCAGGNCTTCGAAAGCTTTGGGGCCTTTGGTGAGCACCTCAACTTTCCTGGGACTGTTTCCCCTCTTCGAAAATGCCCTGCTGTTGGACTGTAGCCCGTCAGGCTCCTCTGTCCATGGGATTGCCCAGACAAGAATACTGGAGTGGGTGCCATTTCCTTCTGCACAGATACACGTTTGGAAGATATTTTCTCCTGGTTTGTGGTTTTGATGCAGGAAGGGGGGACCCCTTCCACAGCCTGAGAGCAGGCTTTTGTCTGACACTTGGAAATGAATTGTCCAAGGAGACGTGTGCTGTCAGAGTAAGAGATTTTATTGGGAAGGGCTGCCTGGGTGGAGGGTGGGAGGGTGAAGGAAGCTGAGAGAACTGCTCTGCCACGTGGCCTCACAGTCTCAGGTTTTATGGGCATTGGATTAGTTTCTGGTTTGTTTCTGGCCAGTCATTCTGAATTGGGGTCCTTCCTGGTGGCATATGCATCACTCATCCAAGATGGATTCTGGCAAGGAGGATCCTGGGAGGTTGGTAAGACCTATGGATTGGAGTCTCCTTTCGTCTTTGACCTTTCCTGAATTCTTCTGGTTGGTGGTAGCTTGTTAGTTCCTTGTTCCTTACCCAGGGCCTCCTGTTGTAAGATGACTCCTGCAAGTGGTTTCTCCGGTGCCTGGCAAGGGCAGGCAGGTGGTTTTGGTTAGTGGTCCCCTGACACTTTGTCCTTTGGTTTTCTTGAGTAAGGGAGTGAATGTATACATTTTTAAAAGTCAGTGTTTTAATTAATTTTTGAAAACATTTTGTATATTGGCTTTTTTGTTGTGTTTTACCAAAGCCATGTAGATTTCTAGTTGTTTTCTAAAATGTTTATAGTTTTTAATTGAAATGTGGTGTCAGTTGCAAAGTCTGTGTTTATGTTCTTTTCATTCCATATGGTTTTAAATCAGTTGTTCCCTGGCCATGTGTTGAGCAGGGTCGTGGAGATTTTTGGCTCCATTTCAGTTTGGGCCTCCAGTCTGAGCGCTCACCGTAGAGCTGCTTCTGGGGGAGCCCTCTGGGGTCTGTGAGCGCGGGGCTGCCCGCTCTTCTCTGGCGGCCCGCAGGGGGTGCCAACCCCGCTCTGACCCGCGCGCGCAGGACGCTTTGCCTTCAGTCTCGGCTTGGTGACCAGCTGGTGGGAGCTTTGTCTCCTCAGGACCATCAAGGCTCGGGCTTTTGGATAATGGGGCTGCGTCCAGGCTGAGAGGAGCGGGGTTGCCTCAGTGCCCACCAGCAAGGAGCTGGGCAGTGAGCATCCCAACTTCCCTTGAACTTCGTCTGGGTAAGTCTTGGCCTCTATAAGAAAGTTTCAAGCCTGTCTGATCTGATTTTCTTTTGTGGTATTGACATGGTTGTTTTGAAAAATAACTTACTTTTCAGTAACTTAAAATGTGCAGGAAACTCAATAATGGTAAAAAAAACTCTCATTTGGCACATCACCTAAAATACTCCATGCATTTTATCCAAAATGGGCGCATTCTCCTGTGGAATCAGCACATATTCTCCCAAATCAGGAAATCACACAGTTTCTACACTATAATGTAATCCACAGCCCCACTTTCACTTTCAGCAGTTGTCCAGTTATATGAATATATCTTTCTTCCCATCCTCATCAATTTTTTTTTAGACCATTACTGAGGATATTTTTGCCTTGAGAACCCCATGAACAGTATAAAAAGGCAAAATGATAGGATACCAAAAGAGGAACTCCACAGGTTATTAGGTGCCCAATATGCTACTGGAGATCAGTGGAGAAATAACTCCAGAAAGAACGAAGGGATGGAGCCCAGGCAAAAACAATACCCAGCTGTGGCTGTGACTGGTGATAGAAGCAAGATCCGATGCTGTAAAGAGCAGTATTGCATAGGAACCTGGAGTGTCAGGTCCATGAATCAAGGCAAATTGAAAGTGCTCAAACCAGAGATGGCAAGGGTGAACGTCGACATTCTAGGAATCAGCGAACTAAAATGGACTGGAATGGGTGAATTTAACTCAGATGACCATTATATCTACTACTGAGGGCAGGAATCCCAGAGAAGAAATGGAGTAGCCATCATGGTAAACAAGAGAGTCCAAAATGCAGTACTTGGATGCAATCTCAAAAACGACAGAATGATCTCTGTTCATTTCCAAGGCAAGCCATTCAATCTCACAGTAGTGATATAAAGTTATTGAGTGTATCCCTAGAGTTCAGTTAATTGGTTTGCATTTCCATCTGGCCAGTTTGCAGATATCTGATCCAAGGAGAGGCATTCAGTCTGTCAGTGCTTCAGTTTTCTCATTTTTTAAATGCTAATTAGAACCTCTCTCATGGGACCTTTATTTATAAAGATTATGTAAGGATTCAACAAAAGTTAGCTATTATATTACATTAAAACTGAGACTGTTGCCACAAGAACAATTTTTTAAATGGAGATTTTATTAGTTATAGACACAGTAATGCATTCTATGAAGCTGATCTGGAGATCAGGATGCTTAAAAATAATGTGTGAATATCCCTGAATGTCTACAATATATAACAACTAATGTCAGTTTGAAATGTTCTAAAATGAATGAGACAAACTCTACTATCACAGAGCTAATGATTATGAAAAGTGGAAGAAAACCCACATATCACACAGGAAGGGAAATTGGAGAAGCAGTATTACTTTATGTTTCTTAGGTGCCTTGATGATTTTTTATATATATTTAGTTGCTATTGTTGTTCAGTCACTGAGTCATATTTGGCTCTTCGAGACTCCATGGACTACAGCATGCCAGTCTCCTCTGTCTTTCACTATCTCCTAGAGTTTGCTCAGACTCATAGGAGGAGGAGGCATCTTCAGATCATCCTGTCTCCGGCTATGATCTCTTGAGGTGTGACTCCAGGAATGGGAATGAAGGAAAGAAGAGGGCAGGAGGGCTTAAAAGTCAAGGAAGGTCCTGGTTTTCCCCCGCCCCTGCCTATCAGGTATGGGCCCTTTAACATTCTTCCTGGGCTTCTGGTGAGTCCCCTTGGCCTGAATGGAACCCTGAGTATGGTTTTTGCTCTCTGTCCTTCCCCTGACACACAGGGCTTCATCCTGGGAAGGTAAGACTAAGAAGTGCATCAGAATCCCCCTCAAGGGACCAGGTAGCCACTGCAGGAGGTGCCTTCTCGCGTCATGTCCTGGGTCTCTCTGCAGGGCCTGACTCTTGTCCCAGTGCAGGAAGGACAGCCCCAGCTCTGCCCACCAACAGCAGGGCACTGACCACACAGGTTGGCACAAATCACAGCATCCTCTGCCCCTCCCCCTCCTAGCACCTTCACAATCCCTTTCAGCCTTCCCACCAGCTGGAGTCACCCTTATCCTCATCGGAGTTACCCACCCCCACCTCCCCTCCTTGCCTCTGTCATCTCAGTCAGAGGATGTGAACTTTCCGGTAGACCTTTAAGCTGTTCTTGACATTGAAGAGAAGTGAGCCCCTGAGTCACAGTCTATCAGGTTCAATGAAGCCCAACCCCCAGTACCTCAGAGTGTAGCCTATTTGGAGATGAAGTCGGTAAAGAGATGGTTACTTTACATGAGGTCCTAACCCAACATGCCTGGTGTCTTTCAAACAAAGGGAGGGCTTCCTGGGTCAGAGGCACATAACTGTGTGAAGTGGCAGCAAGAGGCCTCAGAGGAGACCGACCCTGCAGTCACCATGACCTTGGACTTCCAGCCTCCAGATGTGCGAGAAGACGGATTTCTGTTGGAACCACCGAGTCTGGTATTTTCCGATTGCACCCTGAGCAAACAAGTACATAGTCCCACAGTCCTCACTGGGCCCAAGGGCCTCTGGACTTCATCTCGGAGCAACATATAGACATGTGCACACACGCACACACACACACACATTGGGTGGGCAAGAGGTTGTCCATGGAGGTGGAGGGGCTGATAAAGGAACTGTGGAAGCAGTACCCTGTGGTCCACTGTCCATGAGACATCCAGATAGCGAGTTGAGCCCTTTGATTTTCTGCTGGGAATGGGGACATCCATCCCACACCTGGTCTGGGGCCCACCTCCAGGCTGAGCCGACCTTGTGGGTCTGTCCTCCTTCTTCCTTTCCTCCTGTTCTCCACCTGGTTCCCTCCCGTGGCCCCTCCAGGTCACAAAGAGAAATTCCCCAGGGCCCAGCCCTGCCTCTCTTGGGACCCTGCTTCATTCCTGGGGCTGCCCTAACAAAAGGGACTGGCCCCAAAGCTCTAGGTGACTCAAC